>BQNB010084569.1:0-24248 GCA_026074375.1 Tanacetum coccineum | reverse complement strand
AGAAGCGTTAATTAAAGTTACATCAGGTGATGTTTTGAATATGATTTTACACTTTTTCAAAATGTTACATTTTAGACCCTAGGGTTTGGAAAATTGTAAATAGGCCCTTATTAATATCACTTAGGATCTATTAGAGCAAAGGATTGCTTCTATGTAAGGGTTATAGAGGAGGAAGTGGGGGATGAAGAAAAATGAAGAGTTTAGGTTGCTATTTATAGGTAAAATGATCTTGGTGGCCAAGGTAAGCTTATGATCTGTGTTAGGACATGTGTAATGGATAGAGGGTGATTATGAGGGGCTAGTAGATGTGTTGGTTAAGCTAGAAACTAGCTTGGATGAGGTGTTTACCACATGTGATGCCGCGGCTAGAAATGAAGAAACAAGGAACCATGTGATCAATTTTATACAATATATGATGAAGATATTTGTTGTAGAAGGTATGTAAGCTGCTTAGGAATGCATATGGGTAAGTCATGAGATGCTTGTTTACAAAGAAAAGCTCAAAATGGGTCAATTTGCAAAGGTTATGAGTTTCGGGTACATTAGGCTTAATTAGAGTTTTCAAGCTTGGATTTCGTGTACATTTGATTTAGAATGATAGGTTACTGATCCTAAGACTTATATTAAGGATTAATAACAAGAATTGATAGGTGGTTCGGGTTTAAAATGGGTGAAAACGAGTAAACGGGTCAAATGTTCCAATTAGGGCACAATTAGGGTTTTCTAGATTTATTTCTTGTACATTGTTGTTAATATGGTGAAATGATGATGGAAAGTGATTGATAATGTTGTAATTTATGTTATTACATCTTATTTGAGAGTTGGTTTGGGTTTACATTGGGTAAAAATGAAGAAACGAGTCATGGTTTAGAAACTAGCTCGGTTTTAGGGTTTAGGGTTTTGAATTAGGGTTTTGAGTGTAAAAAGATGTATGAAAGCTTATGAATAGAATATTTAGGGTTTATATATTGTATATTGAGTGTAGTAGCTTGTACAAAAGTGATGGTGAAGAAATTAGAATAAAAACGGAGGTAAAACGGCTATTTTGGAGATCATGCTTAATGACTTGTACATTGAACTTTTAGAGACTTGTACTTTGACTTGAAGAGATTTTATATTTCAAATGAGATGTTATATTGCTTGTACATATGCTTTAGTAGCTTGTGCATTCACTTTAGATGTTAATCCTTCATGGAATTAGGGTTTAGAGGCATCCGATAACGGTTTAAAGCCCGTTTAGATATAACGTTGCGAATGGTACATTATAGGAATAATGTACTTTGTAATTATGATATTAACTTGACATGTTATGATGTTTGCTTGACATATATGAGGACAGGATTGTCATAGATAGGTTGCGTGAGCTCGTCTACTTTTGTTATGATATACTGAGATATATAAGTTATGTAATAAAGCGAAAACTTTCCCCGTACAATTGTGATAATAGTAAAATAGGTTGATGAAAATTCTTAGGTTGTTATAAAAACCTTTAACTAGGAGTCGAAAACTACCAGAAAAAGCTCAATATCACTAAGCCAGAGACATTCAGGTCCGACATCTCCAAAAGAACTCCATACACTGCATACAGCAATCCTCAAGGAATTATCTATGTCGACAAGTACAAAAGAAACAGGTTAATGCGCTCAAATGAACTCTACAAGTTTAGTGACGGGACGCTCACATATGTTCGATCTGTTCTTCATGATATTGCTTCCAACCTAAGGATGGATTACTTTCCAAAGAGAAGATAGATTATTTTAGACAAACAAAGGTCTTGCATCATGATCAAGGCCATCGATAAACTGTAGCTAGAAAGAAGGTTGAGGAGGAACTTGGAGAAGTTCGTTGGTGGAAGAGAGTACGGAGAAGACTTCAGGCTGCTTGAACGGACAATATGACCGTGTCATATTTTGTCCTATTCTATTTTAGGTCATTCTCTCATAATTACTAATCTTGTGAATAAGTAAATACGTAGTGTTAGACTAGAAATAGACATATATAGTGTTTTAGTATGAATTTTTCAAGAATTTCTTAGTAAATTCAAAAAAAATTCAAATTAACGTACTCAAACACCATATAATTCTCTTATAATTTGAGGGGGAGCATCAAAATGTTCTAATAATAGGCTTGATATATAATTAGAACATTTTTCTCCCCAAATAATTTTCTTACATATTTGAATCAATTGATATCTTAAATACCAAGAGATTTGACATTTTCGATAAGGGGAGAAAATGTGATTAAAATATATATCACTTGTATAATGTGATCTTAGAGACTCATATGTGAACTCCATCCTTTTTTGCGCTAAACATTTTTGGTTATCGATGCACATATGCATGGGGGAGCATTTCTGAAAAGAAACCATCGAGGTACTAAATGTTTTGATTTATATCAAAGTACCTTGATCGATGTTTTCAAATGGTTTTAAGGATATGAACAATACCAAAATACCGACTATGTATGTAATTACTTAGAGTTATAAGGTGGTTAGGTATAGGTGTTCGTTCCCACGATCAAGCCAGAACCGAAGGGATCTACCCAGGGACATTCCATTAGTTAGAATAGAAGTCCATAGGTATGATAAAAAGGAGAAAAAGTGAGAAAAGGGAAAAATGCAGACTAAGACAGAGCTAACACTGGAACAAACCTAACAAGGTGTTCGTTATTAAGTCTTGATAAGAATTGAAGGGGTTAAAGAATGAAAAAGAAAAGTTAAGATAAAGGGTGAAAAGAATGAAGCCATCCTTACACTTAGACATAAACAGGGTCAATACATATGCTATCAGAAACACTAAGCTGTTGTCTAGTATTGAAGATAGTCATCATGGACCTAGTGATGCAATGCACAACCCTCCCTAGCCATTCAAGGTCTCTCAAAAGACTATTGTTTCATTTCTTATGAAGATTACACGCATTTCTATCGACTTTCTCACTCCGAGTTAGTTAGTATTGAAAAGGTGGCAGTCTGCTCCAGCCTCCGATTACTAAAACCAAATGTGCACTATTGAGTCTAGAGCCAAAAGAGATCATCCATAAACCTTACTAGGACACTATTAAATTAGCTTAAGAGTCCTACGCATTATCCTTGTGATATTTCCAGAACATCAGAGTGATACTAAAGTATTCACAATGGCGATGGAAATCCTTCCAGAGAAAACATCAAACAAGCTTTGCGGTAGGTGACTTGTGAGATCCTATATGGATCAAACTTGTGACACTAGATATCGATTCGGTCTAGACTATGAATTGATGATTGATGAATTTTGATATGCTAAAACTCTCGATGTGTCGCAAAACCACTTTAGCAAGTGACACGTCGATTAATTTTTAAATCAATTTTTATTTCTATCGGTGGGAAATTGTCTTATTGGTTTACTCATACCGTGTTGTCTGCTTTGAGATGCTCCGGTAATGAGAACAGCTAGTGCAGCTGCAAAACCCTATCAAGGAGATACTTCGGAATTCTACCTGATCACAAGCAGTATTTTTACTGATTAACGGGGAACCGTGGTTAGTATAACCGTATTCGATGAAGTGACAAAGACACTTTCGTCCATACATGTTAATTATCACTAACCCTTTCATGCAAGTGATCCCGATGGTAGCAGCAGTTAGATCAAGACAAGTCAAGATTCATAGCCACATGCTCATACTCGATCGACATATGTAAAGACATTATGAAAGCTCAAGTACATGTTTCAAGACTTCTGCTACTCTGATACCGCACGTCCTTCTTGAAGTGATGAAGTGTTAAAGTTAAAGAACTTCAAGAAAGATGTTTTATTCAAGATTTTAATCTCAAGAAAAGTATGAGCATGCGGTCTGAAAGTCACAAGTACACAAGATGGCGAACATATCTCAAGATGATGATAAGAGATTATGCTTGGTTGATGATCTCAAAGAAGTTCAAGTTTTCTTACATGTCATGCTTAATGGAACAAGCTCAAGCCTAAAGTCAAAGATCTCTACAACATATCACAAGTTAATGATTGAAGTTTAAAAATTACGAGCTCGAGACTGAAAACAAGCATAGTATGCTAGGATTAATAGTTTTGTAAAATGAAGTAACCTCCCTTAGGGAGAGATTGTTAGGAATATGAAAAGTATCGATCACTTCCATAATATAGTAAGATAGGCTTGTGGTATAGTTTTTGGAACCTTGATAAGGTAGAAATGCCAAGGCCTATGGATAGCCCATAGCCGGCCATATGTACACATATAAATACCCCTCTCCACACCTTGGAGAGGGTTGGTTGTTCACTTTGACATTTCATTCCAATCTAATATTACTCTCTTTCTTTCTTTCTCTAAAAGTGTTCATCCCTCCACTTTCTCTCTCTAGTTCTTTGTCATTTCATTATGAGATTAGATAACACATATATTCTACAGTTTGGGATTATTCAGCACAACAAGGCTATCAAATTCAAACCCTAAACTTTAGTCCATGGGGATCTTGTCCTCCATATCCATACATGAACCAACCAAATGATATGTTTAACACTAACGGACCAATGAGATATTAGGGACCAAATGCTTGAGTTGTTTTGTGTTTTTAGGTTTGACTAAAAGTCAAGATTGAACCAGATGATTGGATTAAAGATAGTGGGTGCTCAAGGCATATGGCGGGCAACAAAGATCTCTTCTCATCTTACAAGTCTATAAACAAAGGTAATGTAGTGTTTGAAAGTTACACTAAAAGCAAAATCATCAAAAAAGGTACAATCACTCATAACTATCTTACTATTCATGATGTTAGCCATATAGAAAATCTTAGCTTTAACTTACTTAGTATAGGTCAAATATGTGATAAAAAGTGCAAAGTACTATTTAGCAAAACCGATAGTGAAATTATTTAAGACGGCATTACCATAGAAAGAGGGACTAGGAAAAATGGTCTTTATATAATGAAAATGGGAAACTCTCCTAAAGATAGTCTTTGTCTAACATCGATAGATGATACTTCGACCTTATGGCATCGAAGATTGGGTCACGCCAATATGCGACTTATTCAATCGCTATCATCTAAAGAGCTTGTTAGGAACTTGCCCAAACTAAAATTTAAAAATAACTTTTGTGATGCTTGCAACATTGGAAAACAAGTACACGCAAGCCATAAGGCTAAAAACATGGTTTCAACAACTAGTGTCTAGAACTTCTTCATATGGACTTGTTTGGTCCATCGGTTGTCCAAAGTTATGGAGATAACTTCTACACTTTGGTCATTGTCGATGACTACTCAAGATACACTTGGACAAGATTTTTAAAACACAAAAATGAACTTTTCACCACTTTGAAATTCTAAGTAAAAAGATTCAAGTTTAAAAGGGTTGTCCTATCATCTCAATCCACACGGATCATGGTCAAGAATTTGATAATGAAGTACAATTTGGAGCATTTTGTGATGCTAATAGTATTACTCACAACTTTTTGGCTCCTCATACTTTCCTAGGAAAAACTCCTTATGAGCTTTTTAAAGGTAAAAAGCCTTCTTTAGAATACTTTAAAGTTTTTAATAGAAAATGTTTCATTTTTAATACCAAGGACTATCTCACCAAATTTGACCCTAAATCTATCAAGGGCATATTTCTTGGTTACTCACCTAATAGTAAAGCATATGTAATTCTTAATAAAGAAACCATGAGGGTCGAAGAATCTCTAAATGTGAGATTCATCAAAAGTCTACCTCCAAAGTCATCACCTTTAGTAGATAATGATATAATAGAAAATCAAATCATAGAAAACCAAATACAAGACATAGAAATAAAGGAAAATGAACCATTAAACAAAGAAATTGTTAACATCAAGGAAACCAAAGCCGTCCCATAGATTCTAAGATCTCAAGTCCAAAGTCAAAGTAACTTATTTTGTTTCGTGTCTTCCATAGAACCTAAAAATATCAAAGAATCCATATTGGACGAAAGTTAGACTATGGCTATGCATGATAATTAAACCAATTCAAAACAAACGATGTTTGGACTCTTGTTCCTTCTCCTGATAACCAAACCATAAGGATACAACTAATAAGAAGGAATAGATTTGGTGAAACCTATGCTCCTGTAGCAAGATTAGAATATATAAGAATCCTCCTTGCTTATGCTTGTGCAAATGACTTCAAACTTTTTCTAATGGATGTCAAAAGTGCTTTTCTAAATGGTTTTATAAATGAAGAAGTCTATGTTGCTCAACCTCCTGGTTTTGTTGACTTTGAAAAACCTAACCATGTCTTTAAACTTAAAAAGGCTCTCTATGGTCTTAAACAAGCACCTAAAGCTTGGTACGATAGACTCAAGGCCTTTCTTCTTGACCATTCGTACACCATGGGCTTGGTAGATAACACTCTATTTACTAATAAAAAGGATTCACATATCATCATCGTCCAAATCTACATGGACGACATCATCTTCGGATCAACTTGTCAAGACCTTTGTGATGATTTTTCAAAAATCATGCACGACGAGTTTGAAATGAGCATGATGGGTGAATTAAACTTCTTCCTTGGTTTACAAATTAAACAACTAGAAGATGGCATCTTTTTCAACCAATCCAAATACATCAAAGAAATGCTCAAAAAGTTTGGCCTAGAAGACTCTATACCAATCAAAACTCCTATGTCATCCAAAACCAAACTCACCAGGGTCGAAGACGGGGAATCCATTGATGACACAAAGTATTGTGGCATGATTGGTAGTCTTCTCTACCTAACGGCTAGTCGTCCGGATATCATGTTTATTGTTTGTCTATGCGCCTATTTTTAAAAAGTTCCCAAAACCTCTCATCTAAAAGCGGTAAAAAGGATCTTTAGATACATTAAGGGAACAACTCACTTGGGATTATGGTATCCAAAAGGAACGGTGGTAGAAACCATTATTTACGCCAACTCTGATCATGCAGGAGACTATGTTAATCGCAAAATCACAAGCGGTGTATGTACATTCATAGGATGTTGCCTCACATCGTGGTTCTCCAAGAAGCAAACCACCCTAGCCATTTCCACCATCGAAGTCGAATATGTTTCCGCCAGAAAGGCTTGCTAACAAGCTTTATGGAAGAAACAAGCCCTAGTTGACTATGACATAATCCTAGATGATATACCCGTCCTTTGTGACAATAAAGGTGCCATCGACCTAAGCAAAAATCTTGTTCTCCATTCTCGTTCCAAACATATTGAAATCCGTCATCATTTCCTCCGTGACAAATGTCCAAAAGGGGAACATCTCAATTGAGAAGGTCTCCTCCAAGGACAACATAGCCGATATTCTAACTAAACCCCTCAAACAAGAACGATTTAACCTTCTTAGACTAGGATTTGGTCTCATGGAACCCAATGCCTAAAATACAAAGGTATGTATCTCCACTCTCTCTCTCTCTCTCTCTAAGTCTAGGCTTCTATTTCTTGCACTAAAAACTTTCGAGAATTTTCAAGAATTCTACTATAAGTATATATCTACTATATGCACTTGCATCATGAAAATCTTATTCCATAAAAATCTCAAAAGTTTTTAAACATTCTCACAAACTAGGAAATAATTTTTCTTCTTTACTTAATACAAAAATAAAAACGTTTTCATGGATCATAACATGTCTCTTGAATGCTAAAGGAATGCACAATTAATGTGTATCTTCTGGGTACATTCAATCGCAGCAACATTAAAATCATGGAGACTTTGGGTTATCTCACATATATCTACTTTTACTTTCTTTATAGTCGAGATAACCTCACCTCTAACATCGTCTCATGTAGGCACACACTAGAAAAAAATTTCTTTTTCTACAACATCTGCAGTTACCGGTTCCATTATTAAACAAATCCGGTTCCCTTCTGCAAATGGAACCGGCAAAACCGGCAACACTATGCAGGATTTTCAAATACAAATTTTAAGTTCTTACCACAACCAATTCCCAGCAAATTCTCTCTATCAAATCTTAGGCTCTAGGAGTTGACTTTAGGCATATCTAATGATTAGATTTTCACCAAAATATCAAGTAAAACATTCACTCATTCAAATTATTACACTATAAAATGGATTGTGCCAAACACCATTGTTCTCATGTAACTATCCAAAATAGACAATGCCTAAGTCAAACAAAGAAAAGAAACCTGCAAGTAACCTTAAATGTACCGTTAGGATTAGTTGTTGCTTTAATAACCCTTGTCTGTTATCACCTCCATACCAAGCTTTATCACCTCCAACCAATTACCAAACGGCTCCTACTTTCATCTCCAAATGTTTCTCCACCGCTCTCACCAATTACAACACCGAGAATCTCACCAAGCAAACTCTTGCTAACCCCAAAATCATCTCCACCTCCATTGATCTCTCCTCCACCAGCACTCTAACCATAAACTTAGACCCTATGGAGCTTATCTTTTCAACCCATCCTACCTCTCCACACGTATGCTTTGATTCTATAGAAGATCTACCTCCTAGAACCACAAATCCTCCTCTACCTCGACCTTCGTTTGAATCAATCGAATGCTTAGAAAATCAACCTCCACCTCTTCCATCCATAAAACCACCTCTCCCACCATTGCCGCCACAACTTCCACCCTTACCACCACAACTTCCGCCTATAGGGCCTAATAACCCCTTTCATATAATCACTCATGAAATGTTTTGTGACCATTGTCAACACACTCAAGTCATTGTTGACAACCTTCATGATGAAATGCGCTTCATTCACAATCACATCCTAGATCGTCTCAACATTCTTGATCACAATTACTAGACTAGGGAATTAGAAGTAGAATAAAATTATGTAACGTTAATTAAGGATCTCTTGTACTCTTAATTTGTGTTATGATTCAAGATAATTGTATTATGTTCTTAGTTTCTTGCATAATATTCCTCAGATTGACTAACCATTTTTGAAAAAGTCCTATCTTTGACCTTTTTGCAGCAGCCGGTTCCCTCGGTTGTCAAACCCGGTTCCATTCATGGAATAGAACCGTCCATGCCGGTTCTACAGAAGTATTTTTTATATTTTGGCCTCTAACATTTGCCTTGTAGGTACTCTTAAAACAAGAGGGAGCTCATTTCATTTTAACTAACACTCTTGTTTTGTAGCATAACATCACACTTATGATTTCCTCAAGCTAAGAAGGGACACCTCCAATAAGGAGGGGTTTTGGATCTTGGTTTACACCAATTCAAGAAAATATTGCATTTACTTCATGACAATCAAAAAATGTGTCATGCCTAAGGGAGTACTTCCATCAAGATGAAAGCATTGCATATCATCGATCTTACCTTTACCTCTCTTCCTCTTCTAACTAGAACTATCTCTTTAATCTTTTTGTTTTGAAAAAAAGGAGGAGAAGGGAAGTAAAATAGAACTTAACATAATCTAAAATCATAAATCATTCTTCCATGTTCTTTCATTTGGCTAGTTTACTTACAATAAGTTTTATATTTTGTAATCAACAAAAAAGGGGAGATTGTTAATACAAATAAACTAATAAAAACATTTATTTCTATGTTACGATCTTACTATGTTTTGTTACTAACAAATAATAAAATCATGTTGAAAGTAAACTACTTTAACTACACATAAAACGTACCTTTCCATTTTTAGTAATACTTAGAATTATAGGTAAATAGTGTAAATTCTATTTACATCATTAATGACATCATCAAATGCAGCATATCTTAGGGTAATCTTATAAAATTACATATGATCTCTCAAGATTTTGCATATCAAAATCCGAATTTGGTTACCGTAGGCCGGTTCCCTTAAAGAACACTGGCTGGTTCCATTCTGTAATGGAACCGGTAGAACCGGGCTACAGTATAGATTTTTAGCTATAAATACCAAGCCATTTCTCATGTTTTACTCATGCCTTTCCAACTCAAAAACTCTTTAATCTACTGATCATTCTTCTCTTATCAGTTCTTGTTTAGTTTTTGATTGTGTCGTTGTGTGGTATATATTTTTATGATTCAAGTTTTAAATTTATATTTTGCCGACTTAACCAAAAACAATACTTTAACGGGCAGTGTACCTGGTCGGTGGTAGATTCATGGTAAGTAGGGTGTCGAATACTTAAAGCGAGGTTAAATCTCTTAATTTATTAATATTTTGGTTATCTAATCTAAGTTAATTCTAATCTAAGTCAAACATATGCTAATCTTATGTTATTTCTAATCCTAATTCTAACAGGTAAAAGGGGGTTTTCAGCCTGAGACACTGGCATGGGTTTTGTGGTAACTACAATAAATTCAAGACACTTTAACCCACACAAGCAAATTAACAGAAGATAAAAGAGCGGTCAAGCCTTATGATAGAAAACTGTATTAGCCATCATTAATCCGATTAGAAGTTGGTTTGTTTATTCAGTGCAATGATTACTTATCTCGAAGTGGCATATCATTCTTAGACTTAGGCGAGACTTCATCCTAAGACCTAGACACATTAATTCTGTCACAATTAAAGCATCCGCATAAAGCATCCTTATTTGCTGATTATAATCTATCTTAAGGATTAAAGCAATGGTGATCTTGTTAAACCCTAGCTCATAGAGACTTTACCCACTTACTGCTTAATGGCAATTTATACTCTAGTAGTCCACTTGTCCAACTATCCAATGGAATTAGAACGTTATTTGTTGAATTATCTAGGTTCACCTGCTAGTCAACTTGTTCAATAAACCAAAGGCAATATCTGATAACTAGTTAAGCCAGAAGAGTATCCTTAGCTCGAATTTAGTTGGACAATATTTGTGATCCTATGATTATAGATGTATAAATCACTATATGGAGAGCCATCCCGGCATCTAGATTACTTGGTTCGTATTACTAGATCCAGTTGAATGATAGATCGTATACAAAAGCACGTAAACAAGTATAAATTGATAAACATAAACAAGCATACAATGATAAATTAAGAAATCGAGATATAAACAAAATGAAACATTCAAATCTTCATAATAATGGCTAATACCTGAAAGTATTAGCCTTCAAACATCATAGTTAATACAAGAGTAATGGCTTAGCCAAGGTAAACTAACCGAGTTAACGAATGATACTAAAAACTTAACGATAACAAAAGTATAAGAAATTATGGGTTGTCTCTTATGGATTGGAATGTGGTGCAAGACCTCTTCTGCTCTTTTTCTCCTCTAAAAATCAACTTTTTTTGTTTAGATATCGAGAATATGATTTAGCACACTTAAAACTCATTTTTTAGTTTTGTATTTATAGGGTCTAGAGTCGGTGTCGATACGACATATCCAGTGTGTCGAATACGACGTATTGGGTGTTTCTTGGAGTAGGGACCACGTTTGATATCTTCCAGAATATTCACATACTATATCTCTAATACGGTGTATTGGTCTTTTCTGGATACGGCGTATTGATCTCATTTCCTTCGTTGTCTTTGGTGAGTACAGGCACGGATACGCCGTATCTTCCTTGATGGTATAACGCGTAACGGCTATTGTCAGAGACATTAATCTTCAGAAAATAGTCTTTCATTTAAGCACCACATAAGATTTGTGCAACGCCTTTATTAGTCAAGTTTCAACCAAGTACATCCATAAATAACTGGCAATTCTCCAAATATGAAATGATTAAGTAACAATTCTTTATGCTATAATTATACAAAATGAGTTTAAATGTAATAGATAAATGATGCTATAAGAATAGACGTTATTTGAATGTCATAAATATCCCCTCATTTTTAATCCTACTGGCCTCAATATCCTTTAGAAGTATAAAAAAATATGTGACCCAAAAATGTGTCCCTAAGGATATTTTCCGTTAAAGCATTTATTTGATCTATTACAAGTACACAACCAAACACCTCACGAAATAGGAAGATGAAAACACTCAAATCACTCAACTAATCTATGAGGTAACATGTAACTAATTCGCTCAATTGCTTGGTCATGATGAGTATTCTAACATAAGCTTGGCAAGGATACACATCTCCACCGCTAAAGCTAAGGAGTAACAAGTTTAGAAAGGTAAAATGGGTTTTTATGATAAGGCTTAAGGTTGATCATTCTTAAATCTTTCACCAGAAGTACCATTCCAACAAGGCAGTTGAAGCACACAAACATGGCCAAAACAACGGAATAGACATGTGTGTTCGATCACATCCTCATTCAAATTTAACCAACGGTTAGAATGAAGAATGATATAGGGTAGGGACCTTCTAACTTTCACCAAAAGTCATAAACCAAAGAGGCAGTTAAGACATGCATACATGGTCGTAACGACAGAATAGACATGCACGCTCGTACACATCCTCATTCGCGTAAAACCAGCGACTAGTCATTAGGGAAGAGAAGTAAATTGTTGTTAAATAAAAATTACGAAACAAATAGATTAAGTCTAAAATACAAATTGCTAGACACTTTTTCCTGACCGTTACCATGATAAAGACACAACTATTTACAACGTCTTGATCATTGATAAAAACAACAACCTAAGTTGGCGTTCCCGTAACGGTCAACTTCCCAATCATCACATACTTTACATACTTTACAAGGCAAGTGGCGATATCTTCAACTTTATACAATATTTTACATTGTCGATTTGTATCAACGAATAATTGATCCTTCGTGTAATTCCTTCGGTAGTTGCGAAACGATTATCTTCAAATTTTCCTTCTTTTTTTGTTGTGATTTTTTTGATTTTTTCAATTTTTTTGCTAACACTATACTACGAAACTCGGAGTAGTTTCACAATCTTCACGATCATAATAATTCCGAATAATTCCTTCGATAATTCTTCATTCTTCGGATGTACCATTAATTGTGATGGTAGTACAAATACATGAGTTTTGACTATAATATACATTCCCATTTGCGATGTGCAAATTCTTCCAACCGTACCAAAATTGACATAAGACTCGGGAAATACATACTTTGCACATTAAGCAACTAGCAACTATAAAATAAACTTAATCTAACAGGGTAGGCTAAGGTGTAAAGATGCAACGAAACAAATAATTGGTGTATTTCCTAAAGGATTAGCTGTACAGCTTGTTCTATGGGTATCTTACTCTTATAGTGAGAGTAAAAAAAGGGTTTATACAGGGGTTAACTAACCGGTGTAGTTAGTTAATAAGCAACATGTAAAGGCATTTTGGGCGTAATCCTAAAAATTTACCAATTTAAACAAGTTACTCCATCTAAATCCATAGTACTCATCACTGCGGTCTCGAGTGATATACCAAGCCAAGTTCTAAAGTCTACTACATTATCGGCACACTCATATTTTATGGAATTTAGGTAAACATTTGGAAACGGATAGGTTAAATCCTCATAATATCTAATAAGGGTTGTTGTGTGCGGGTTATGCAATATGTAATTTTACAAAAGTATGCTGGAAATTTTTTTAAAATTTTAAGCATATTTTAAGCATTTTAGTGTGAAAATTAGGACAAGTATACATTCTAATTCCCATCCCCCCACTTGAATTATACAACGTCCACTTAAATACGGGAATTAAAAAGAATTAGAATGAGAAACTCCCCTGATATTTGCTTGGTAGATTCTCCATGTTGATTTATTGAGCAAGAATTTGTGTTGAACAGCCGCCTTGAGGTTTCAAGACTCTAACACTTCAAGATTTTTATATTTATAAATACTCCACCAATGTTGTTGTCTCGTTAGAAGGTTCCTGTATCAATAAGAAAACAAGGGCAACTCTATCTCCTGTGTATTCGTTTGGTTAGACTCGAAATAATAACCTAAAACTGTACAGGAAGTCGATACGCCGTATCCATACCCCAGGATACGTCGTATTGATACGACTGGGAAGACAGAATTGATAAGAAAATTGAAAATACATTATGGGTTGTCTCCCGGCAAGCACTTTTGTTTACAGAAAAGTCTTTAAGTTAGACTTGCCCCAATTTACTCCCATCCTTATAAAATAATTTAGGGTCGAACGGGATGCCAAATGGCGCATACACATTCTTGATTATAAAAATGAATGGCATCCCTTTGGTAAGATAATTCTAGATCACAATTTTAATATTTAATCCCTTGATAAAAGTTTCAGTTTTGAAAATTTTATTTGATGTATCATGACTTGTTTCCAAAAGCTTATTTGACTTATGTGCATAGGCACCAACATTGGTATTTATTACATTACCCCCCGGAGACTTTTTGATATCGATTTTATCATCATCATTGTCCTTATCCGATTTTGAATCATCAGGATAAATTACGTTAAAAGGAAATAGATCATTAAAGTATAAAACATTTTGTTCTTCTTCATCACATTCGGACAGTGATGTTTCATCTTTCAAATTAAATTCATCGATATGCTGAGGAATTACAACAGGTTCAGTTGAGAAATCCGATATAGACGTTAAAGCATCATTGTAAACAATGGCTGGAAACTCATTCTCAAAATCTTTAAAGAAGTATAAATCATCAAAATAACTGACCGTAGGCTCGGGTGATGGAAAAGAAGGCATATTGACTTTATCATTATCATTTTCCGAATCCGTTTTCAAATCGTCGACAGAAATTATTTTATAGGAAAATGAATTTTTGTTATAAATTACCGTGTAATCTTCATCGTCAGAGTCGTCAAACGAAATTCTAAAGTCAATTTCATTGTTAAGAGAACTTACCGTGAGTTCACAAGAAAGTGTTTTTTCAGATGATACCCCGTCATTAAAGGCTATAGTTGAGAATTCAGTTTCAATGGATCTGAGGTCGTGAATGTCTTCATCATACCAGATTTTACCATACTTACCAGTTTCCCAGTTAAACACTTTACCATGTTTTTGAGCTTTTTCTTCCTCGAGTCTGATGTATTTCTCCATAGTAATGTTCAGATTGTCCATCTTGTAACAATCTTGCTAGAAAAACTATTAAATAATCAATACGTCATATTCAGTGAACTGAATATGCCGTATCACACAAACAAAGTAAGCAAACAAGCAGGAATATAAACTACTCTAAACTACACTAATCCTAAGGGTAAGATCTAATCTAATAACCAAAATATAAAATAAAAAATCAAGATTAATTTTCACTCCCCGACAGCGGCGCCAAAAACTTGATTGTGTCGTTGTGTGGTGTATATTTTTATGATTCAAGTTTTAAATTTATATTTTGCCGACTTAACCAAAAACAACACTTTAACAGGCAGTGTACCCGGTCGGTGGTAGATTCATGGTAAGTAGGGTGTCAAACACTTGAAGCGAGGTTAAATCTCTTAATTTATTAATATTTTGGTTATCTAATCTAAGTTAATTCTAATCTAAATCAAACCTATGTTAATCCTACGTTAGTTCTAATCCTAATTCTAATAGGTAAAAGGGGGTTTTCAGCCTGAGAGACTGGCACGGGTTTGGTGGTGACTACAATCAATTCAAGACACTTTAACCCACGCAAGAAAATTAACAGAAGATAAAAGAGCGGTCAAGCCTTATGATAGAAAATTGTATTAGCCATCATTAATCCGATTAGAAGTTGGTTTGTTTATTCAGTGCAATGATTACTTATCTTGAAGTGACATATCATTCTTGGACTTAGGCGAGACTTTATCCTAAGACCTAGACACATTAATTCTGTCATAATTAAAGTATCCACATAAAGCATCCTTATTTTCTAATTATAATCTATCTTAGGGATTAAATCAATGATGATCTTGTTAAACCCTAGCTCATAGAGACTCTACCCACTTACTGCTTAATGGCATTTATACTCTAGTAGTTTACTTGTCTAACTATCCAATAAAATCATAACATTATTTGTTGAATTATCTAGGTTCACCTGCTAGTCAACTTGTTCAATAAACCAAAGGCAATATCTGATAACTAGTTAAGCCAGAAGCGTATCCTTAGCTCGAATTTAACAGGACAATATTTTTGATCCTATTATTCTAGATGTATAAATTACTATATGGAGAGCCATCCTGGCATCTAAATTACTTGGTCCGTATCACTAGATCCAGTTGAATGATAGGTCACATACAAAAGCACGTAAACAAACAAGTTATAGGATTGATATCATAAACCAGCATACAATGATTAAATTAAGAAACTGAGATATAAACAAAATTAATTTCAGATCTTCCTTAAAAAATTCTAATAACCCGAAGGTATTAGCCTTCAAAAATCTTAATTACTACAAGAGCTAATGTCTTGAGCCAAGGAAACTAACCAAGTTTTAATGATGATACAAAACACTGAAGCGATAACAAAAGTATAAGAAATTACAACGTTGTCTCCTATGATTTGGAATGCGTTGCTAAAGACGACTACTGCTCGTTTTCTCCTCTGAGAAAATTGGACTTTTAGTTAGTATCGAGAAAATGATTTTAAGCACACTTTAAACTCGATTTTGCTTTTGGTATTTATACTGGAGTCCGGTGTTCGATACGAGCGTATATCCAAGGTCTTGGATACGGCGTATTGGGGTTTCTTGGAGTAGGGACCACGTTTGATATCTTCCAGAATATTCACATACTATATCTCCAATATGGCGTATTGGTCTTCTCTGGATATGGCGTATTGATCTTGTTTCCTTCATGGTATTTGGTGAGTGCAGGCACGGATACACCGTATCTTCCTTGATTGATACGACGTATTGGTTGTTAGAACAATAATCTTCAAAATATCATCGTTTAAGCTCCAATATGCGTATCTTTTAGTCAAGTTTCACTAAGTACTCCATAATTACTGCAATTCTTAAATATGAACGATTAAGTAACAATTCTTTGCAATAATTATACAAAATGGGTTAATTACATGGGATAAATGATGCTATAAAATAGACGTTATTTGATGTCATCGGTTTCTTTTAGCATTTGTAGGTAATTCTCTTCAAGGAAGAAATTGTCAAACATCCCTTTGAGACGATCAAGCTCCAAGTGTCTTGTTTCACATCTCCATTGCATTGTCAAAATCATACTTCGGATTCTTGTACATCATATAGTAGTTATAGTTGTATTCATCCTCTTTGTAAACTAAGAGTAGTGATATTGGTGTGATTCTACCATATGAAGAATCCAGTATTTAGCTTTATATCGTTGAAAGGTATAAGCAACGTTGTGAGGCTTCTCTGCCGGTTGAAAGGAGTTTGGTGACTAAACTCTTGAGTAGGTGACTCGGGGAGTGGAGTAGGGCAAGGAAGGTGTCCTTGTAGCCGAACCACTATAAACGCTTGCGTTTTGGTTCTTTCTTTCCAACTCTTTACTTTCTTGCATTACATTTATTTTCAAACCAAACATCAATATTGTGTAAACTCCACACGAGATCATAACAAAAATTTGAAAAGCAAATCTTAAAACAAAAAAACTATTCAACCCCATTCTAGTTTTTCACAATCCTGACCCCTTCGCGAGAAATCCTGACACCGTCGCGAACATCCTGACCCCTTCACAATCCTAACCTGAATAATTGTGTCATTTGAGATGCAATTGTCCGTTTCTTCTCCAAATGAGCAAGTCACGTGTATTTCCTCCAAAAGCGATCCAAATACTAAAAATATAAAAACAAACAATTAAGCACATAATCTGGGTATATTTGCATGATTTTAGGGGTTAAATGACCCCGAAAAAGTGTATAAAATGACACCTCATCAGCGGGCTATCTTGCTACGCCTTAAAAAAACACTCCCCAATCTATGGTTTCTAGGCCACACCTCCGACTACCACTACAACTTCATCATTCCGGTCACCACTTCCGTAGCTTCATCTTCGGTACCGGTAGCACAATCCCCGGCGCCGTCATTATCAAACAAAAAAACACAGATTCACTATAAACACATCAAAATTGATCAAAAACACATTACAATCGATAAAAGCACATCAAAATACTCGTTATTTTATGGAATCTCGGCTCAAATCAGATAGTGATCCAGTTTGACGCAGTTATTATGTGGAATCGCATCTCAAATTGCAGCTCAAATGACGCAGTTATTCAGGTTATATGTAAACTTTGAGCTTATTTCTTTATTATGATTGTGAATTTATGTAAAATTAGGGCATTTATAATGATTTTAGAGGTTTAAAAATAAATATTTATAAGGGACTGATTATTTAGAATGTGTTTGAATTATTTGACATTTTAGGGCATCAATGTGAAAAAGATAATAATGTAGAATATTTCTGAATTATTTGAAGTTTAGGCCATCAATGTCTAAACAAAACATAATTTGTATTATCGTTAAATCATATGACATATTAAGGCATCGTTAGACACACTAAGGCATAAGTGAGTATGATTAGTGCATCGTTAGACATATTAAAGCACGAGTGTGTATGTTTAGTGCATCTGTTTGTATTTTTAGTGCATCGTTTGACATACCTTGGGCATATGTTTATATGTTTAATTTAAGGCATCTGTTTGCTTCATGAAATAGCATTTGATTGTATGAATTAGTTTAAGGCATCTAAAAAACATCACGACATCTGTATGTAGCACTATTGCATCAACAATAGTTTATAGCATCTTTTTTATAGATTAAAGCATCTATATGTATGCTTAATGTTTAAATCTATTATAAGGATTAAAGCATCAGTTTAAAAAATTAGCGGATATTTGTTAGCAAGATTAGTAAATAATAGATTCATGATTAGAGCATCTATTATTTTGATTAAAGCATCATGCAATACATTATGGTACACATCTTATATTATTAGATAATCTGTTTGTGAGATTATAGCATGTAATTGTTTTAAGGGCATCTGTTTGTATAATTTAAGGGGATCTGTTTGTTTAAGGGCATCTGTTTGTATGATTTAAGGGCATATGTTTGTTTGTTTAAGGGCATCTGTTTGTATGATTTAAGGGCATCTATTTGTATGATTTAAGGGCATATGTTTGTTTAAGGACATCTGTTTGTATGATTTAAGGGCATCTGTTTGTTTAAAGGCATCTATTTGTATGATCTAAGGGCATCTGTTTGTATGATTTAAGTGCATCTGTTTGTTTAAGGGCATATGTGTTAATCAAAGTTCAAGATGCTCGACATATATCCTTTACTGCCAAAATACATTAAAATCTTCATATACTTCTCATGTTTGTTAGCGACTATGTAAATACCTATTTATAGAACTTAATAACTTTTAACGGTGCAGGGTTTGTTGGTGACTCCTTGAATAGGAACATGTTTGTCTCTCTTTTCTGTTCTCTGAGACGTGTTTGGTGTAGTAAAGAAGTGGCGGCCTGCTGGATCTGATCGTGGCTTTACTTTTCTGAAGTACAACTTCACTATAGCATATCACCGAACAAATTTGTTGGCAAGTTATGGTAGGTAAGCTGCCTTTTAGTGTGTTTAGCTGTAGAATGACAAACCTTTTTTCGGTAATCTTCTTAAGAAAACTGAAAAAAGTGAAAAACATGTTCAAATTGAGTGTTTTCCGGGGAAAAGATTTTGGAAAAAGGAAACCCGTTTTTCAAGTTTTATAACTAAGATTTGAAAAACATCATTTGTAGTATTTTCTCAAGTAACCTCGATAGGGAAAGGGTCGGAACGGTCATGAGGATACCTCGGTTAGGCTACGAATCAAAGACTCACCTTTCCCGGGCATCCTTGATAGGGAAAACCACCTCACCCGTTTAGAGTTGCATGTGTTTCGTTACAACACAAGAAAGTTAATAAATATAGGGTATTATCACACAACTTATGGCATAAATTTTTCTGTTGTAAATTCAACAGAAGAAGATTGCGTAAAACATGCAACCAAGTTTCATTGTTTTACCAATGAATGCAACTAAGCAGATCTGTTACCAGCTAATGCGAAAAAGTAAAACATGGTTTGACAAAAAAATTCAATTGAGTATTACTTTCACAACTTACATAATGCAATCGTGATTCAAAATTTCTTACTGGTGTCATGACGAAATATTAAACATGATTCCTTCAGTTGATAACAAAATGGTTGCATTCATTGATTAAAGCGTGAAACATGACTGCTTTTTAGTCGGCCATTAGCCTCAAGAGTATTTTAGATAAGTAAATGGTTAACATGACTTGATTCTGTTATGAAATTAGAGAGTCTGATTCGGCTAACCTTGTACTGCGTAGTTTGGAGTATAAATTGGATCTCATATTATTGGGAGAGTGCAAAGACTTCAAAGAAGCAAGATTTTTAACTATGAGACATTAATTTATTTTTTTGATGGTTGCTGTTATTTTTAGGGTCATTTCATGTAGCTCTGTACTGGAACATTCATAGCTCATAGACAATTTACGTTATCTGAATTTAGATTGTTAAGAAACAGCTATTTCTTAGTACTGAATGTAGTTGCAGTTCATGTAGCTTTTTTAGGGCATATGTTGTGATGCTTACAGGTGGTTGACGCTTATGCATTAATTGGTGATGTTCCTGGTCTTGCTGAGAAGATACAAAGCTTCTTTATGCAGGAAGTTATATCTGAAACCCATAACGTGCTGAAGACTATTATACTATAGGTACATTTATTTACAAATAAGTTGTAACTTAGATTTGCAATGTTACTGAAAACAAAGTAGAAATATAATGACTTGCCTCATTTGAAGCACATGCATTTGCTTTTACATGCAAAACAAATATAATCAAAGTTGATTGTTCAATATCATGTAAGCAGTTCTGAAAACTCACATCCAACTACCCACTAATAACTATAACCTCATTGCATTTTTTAGTAGCTAATACTGCTATGACTACTTAAATGTGGCAGGATCTTAAAGCTGCTGAAGCTGAAAAACACTAGGTATACTTTATTGTTTCTTTGTATACTTAAAACTTATTTTATAACATATTGTTACTCCCAATCAAGCTATCTTTGTTTTTGTATATCAGGCTTACATATAGTGATCTTTGCTTACGAGTACCTGAATCTAAGTTTAGGGAGTGTTTGTTGGCTACATTAGTTGTCATCTTTAACTTGATGTGCTCGTATCATGCAATCATGAATTTCAATTTCGATCATAAGGTATAACCCAGAGTTTCACTCACTTTCTTTTTTCACTAACAAATAGTAAATGGTATTGACACTTGAAGTAATGTGAAAAGGTTAATATCAGCTTTGACTATTCTAGTTTGTATGTATAAAATTATGCTTGGAGATAGCAAAGCTTAGTTCATTGAGGTAATTTAGTGCATCCGTTTGAGGTAATTTAGTGCATCCATTTGAGGTATTTTAGTGCATCTGTTTGTATGATTATAGGGCATCTATATATCATGGGAGTCGATATCAAAAGTTTATTTTAAGGCCCGCAGTCATAAAAGAACAGTCTTAGTTTGATATGTTTCGCAGATTGAATGAAGTTGTTATAAGACGAAACAAAAATTTATTAAGACAACGTTTGGCTAGTGCAAATCTGATATAGACAAGACATGTAAAAATAGTTGGTGCAAATATAATATAGACAAATTTATGGAAAAGCATATTTATATTAAGACCAACCAAAGGAAGTAAAAATAGTACAAACCCATAGCCTATATAACACACAAACGAAAAGGCTAAATAACAGAAGATACAATATACAAAGTACAAACGAAACACAACAGCAGCTAAATGTACTGCTAAACCAAGGGAAATATACGACCTCGTCATGAACCAAAACAGAAACCTGAACTTTTTGAGCAGGAGCTGCCACATTCAATCAAACGAAACATAATAGCAATAGAACTAAAAGCAAGAGGAAACCTGACTGTACAAGCAGCCCTATCCCAAACAGCCTGAAACATATGTCACAATAGCAGCTGTTAAGCTATCAAACACTGATATAATGCTTCCATTTGTCACTTATGATTGATGGTTCATTATCTTGTGTTGTTTGAAACAGAGTTTAATGATATCTCATGGGAAGAAATCAGCAAAGGGAGACTCGGAGTTGCTCAACATTGTTCTGCTACTAAAAAGGGTAGTCACAAACTTACCGATGTTGTCCTTCCTACAACGGTACATACATATATTCATTTTACATGTTTTAGTACACTGTTGCTTCTATTTTGCGACTTTGCCTTGTAGTATAGCTTATGTATTTTATAGTCGTGTTTACTTATAGAAATTGATATAATTGGTCTTTTGCTCTAATTAACATGACCATTAAATAGCATATAAAAGAGAAATCATTAGTAACTTAAAACCAACACTAATTTTCACAACTTGTTTTCTTTTATGAAAATAAGTTGATATATTATCTTCTTATCAACAACCTTAACTATATATCATGTTTCACTATTAGCTATACCTGTGACTAGTTTAAGATAAGTCTAGACATGACACGTCCATAAATAAAAAGAAAGCGATTTTATTGATGACAAAGATAATATCACAACATTGGAAAATCGAAGGAGCATCCTACAAGATATGATTTAGCCACTGTGATTAATTATGACCTTTAAAGGGACTGATAAGGCATATCACTACAACAATATAAGCGTTTAGGGTCGACAATTTTGACCCAAAACTACAAAGTTTGTCGACCCAAAGCACTTAGGGTCGACAATTTCGACCCTAAGAAATCGATCCAAAATTCTCGACCCAAAAATCTTTGGGTCGACTCAACCCTTTGAAAGTTGGGTCGACAAGGGGGGACCACAACATTTCAACCAAAAAGTTTGACTAACCTTAGGGTCGACACTCCTTTGTATATTTGGGTCGACATTGTCGACCCTACTCTTTTTAATTTATTAAAATCATTTTAATATAAAAAAACACTTAATATTTAAATACTTAGGGTCGACATATACCTTGCAAATTTGGGTCGACATTGTCGACCCTAAGCTTTTACTGGTATTATCCCCAAGTTTAGGGTCGACATTGTCGACCCTAAGATTGAGATTAGGGTCGACAATGTCGACCCTAAGGTGTTCCTGGGCAATAATAGAAAACTAGACGCATGTCAGGAGTTGGATCTCATTTGTTTTAATTTGTTTGTATTTCAAAAGTTAGATTATGTCACCTTTCAGTTGTATTTAATTTGATGTTCAGGATATTTTTTTATACCACTTGTTCTGTATAATAATATATGTAGCCTTGTTAGATAAAAGACGTAGCAGTTTATGAAGCATCTGTTAGTTTCTGACTTAATTGTGTTTACTATATGGGGCATGGGTTGAGAGTAGGACGCAAAAACCGTTGGTCAGATTCATGTCAGTTATGATACCGTATGTTAGAGTCATAAATTTATAAGATGTGTGTTTAGATATATTGAAGCTCAAAAAAATGGTTTAAAAAAGTGTTCATTTTTCACTACAATATCCAAAAAGTAAAAATATTTTTTATATGTAAATTTTAAGTGAGAAATTGCATACATGTGCTTAGTTTTGAGAATTCTAATACTGCGTTCTCAAGTGTGTGTTGAAGATTGAAAGTGAAAGAAAGTGGGTGAAATTGAAAATTTGGCATGTTCTTTGTAGTGTTTGTTTTAGAGAAGGAATGTAAAGAAAAGTGTAAACATAAGGAAGTGGAAAGTTGTTTTTGTTTTTTTGTGATGGGTTTACTAGACAAAGAAGTTTACTAGATACTTCCCAAAACGTTCGTCTAAGTTCGTCTAAGTTACTCAACTTTCATTTTGTTCACTTAGGTTACTGAACTTTTGATAAACATGCACCCCCATAATTTCAATGTTAATCCGAGCAACCTGGACGTATATTTTTAGGTAAGTTAAGTAATATAAATGTTATGTTTTTACAAGTTCAATGATGTTTACGTATATTTTTGCATGTTGAGTAACCCCAAATGTCATGTTTCATAAGTTTAGTAACCTAAGTGAACAAAATGATAGTTTAGTAACTTAGGCGAACATTTTGGGAAAGTATAGTAACTTCTTTGTATAATAATCTTTTTTTTGTTATGTAACTTTCACCCCATATTTGGGGTGAAACATGAGTAAAGATAAAGAAACACAAAATAAAAGAAGGTTATTTACAAAAATATCCTTTGTTTTTATGAACTCAAATTGTTTTAAAAGGGTATAATAGTAAATTCACAAAAATCAATAATATAATAAACTACAACCATCTTTCACTTTCTTTCTTTTAGTTTAAACTCTAGAACACAAAAAATATATCAAACTTTGCTTCTTCTCCTTCCTCTTTCTTTACACTTCTTTACTTTACTTCACATTCCGTTTTTAAAAAACTCGAGAACGGAGCGTAACAATTTGTTATATGAAAATAATATTCATGTATGTTCTAGTTTTATAAAACATAAAAAAAGCAAGACTTTTGTCAAAAAAATTAAAAAATGTTAACAGCAAAAAAAACTCAATCAACCAACTCATAAGAAATTAAAAGATATACAAAACAGTCGTTAGAAAATAAAGAAAGTGACAAAAA
>BQNB010084568.1:4758-28715 GCA_026074375.1 Tanacetum coccineum | reverse complement strand
ATAATAAAATAATTACCTTTTTTTCAAGCGATTATGTCAAACCAATCTTATTAGAAAAAAAAATTCGGCCAATTAGATTGCTTTATTTTGACACATGGTAAAATCATGTGATGTATTGATCTATAAAATGTCAAAAATGACTTCAATTTGGTTAATGATAAAATTCGTTTTTCCAACAAATTGTGTATAAAAATCAATGTGTCAAATTTGTGAGTAAACAAACTTTCAAAATAAAGGAGTATTTGTGAAAACTTTTGTGGCTAAATATAAAAACAAGAAATAAAAAAAAAGACATAACAATTAATAAACCATTCAAAACCAAAAAACGCTACTTAATATTAGAACATCCACAATGCTTCAACCTTCTAAAGATTTTTTCTTTTTTTTCACATTAATGATTCAATAAATGTTAGCTTTTCAAAAGTCATTGACACAAATCTTCCACAATGCACAAAAGACTTTTCACAAACATTTTATTTAAGAGCAATGCTAGATCCACTCCCAACTCACATAAAAACTTCTACATGCACATGTGACATGTAACTTAGACCAATCACATTCTATCAAATTTTCTTTTTCTTTTTTCCACTACCTATATTTGTTTGACACATATGGGTGTGGAATTTGTATGTGTAAAATGGGTGTGGATCTAGCATTTCTCTTTTTTTCATTAATTCCCTTTTAGAATCTGTCGTGGTCTTCCAAACTTTACGGATGGTACGGACGAATCCCTCTTCATCTTATATTTCTTTTCAATGACCATTATTTAACTTTTTGCAGCCTATACATTTGAATTTACATGTGTTTTTATATTCGTCTTGGGCGAAATCACAATTCTATCAAGTAGTTACTATTTCTTTTTTGAACAGTAACATGTAACCCGTCGGCCACAAAAAGTTTGGATCACTTGTCTAGTAGTATTCTAGTAGGTTACATTTTATACCTTCTCTATATCTTACTATCTTATAAAAGCAAATTGAATCTTCTATCATTAACTTTATAAGTATTCTAAGTTTACATGCATTGTGTCAAGCGTTTAATATATCAACAAAAAAAAAAAAAATTACATACACTCTTTAATGCAAACAACATACAAACAAAAAAACATATTGTACAACTTTTTAATATCGCAGTTAATACTCTTTATTAAAAACACCTCATTACTTAGAAAAATAAATATTCATGCAATATGTACTATTATGTATTAACAAATGCACAACACGGCACTTATTTACTGTTTAACACATTTAATATTATTCTTTAAAAACAACCCCTTAATCACTTAACCACACTAATTATGATATTTTTAAAACATTCTTTAAATGAAAGTACTTGTTATTATATAACAAGGTACAAACTATTGGGTGGGACCGAACCTATTTCGATCCGCGGTACTCGGTCCATCCTTTTCTTAATTTTTCGGTGTATGGTGGCGATCGGTTCGGTTCTTACAAAAATCTTAGTGGCGATATACTGCCTTGTCGGACAAGGACCGAGAAGACCGAAACCGAAACAGGATCGAGCCCAAACAGGGCCATTTCGGTCCGGTGTTTTGGCCAAAGTCGGATTCGGTTCTGTCTGGCGGTTCGGTCCGGTGTTGGTCTGTGAGCACCGCCTGTACAAACTAATTTAAACATAACAAGTTCATACAATTTATATGCTGATACATATAGTTTGAAAAACCGGATCGGACCAACGGGTTCAACCGAGAACGTGAGCGGCCACAGGTTCAGCTAGCAAATAAAAGCCGTCCGAAAACGGACCTGAAAAAAACTGCAAAACTATAAAAAAAATAGTGATTCGGGCTTGATTGGGTTCATTTTTTGTTCTTTTTCTCGGTTAATCACAGCGCGGTACCGCCGCCGCATCGCTGCGGTTAGCCTGCTAGTACTATCTTATATAATTCATTTGGTACTTGCCTAAAATAGGAAAGTCGTAAAATTTTAAGACCAGCACCACTTGCTTATAATGGAAATTTCTTGCATACACATAAATAAAAGTTACTTTTGGATAATTAATTGTCTTAAGTTCCTAGAATTATAACTCTTCTTCAAATTGTAACCGTCCATTTAAACCATTCATAAACTTGTAACAGCTCATTTAAAGAATCATCTATACACCACATAAACATATACCATATAAAAGCAAACCTTTACACCTTTCTTCCATCTCATAAGTCATCATAAATCATCAATAACCTGACTCCCAAAACAGATCCTACTAAAACCATTTCGGTTCCCGACCATCACCTAAAACGGGTGGTCGGGTTCTAATCATATGGGTATCCGTCGCAACGCCGCGGGTTAAAACGAGTATGTCCTAATAAAGAGGTCTCTATTTTTTGAAAACTTGATCTTTGAACTTAAATGTTAATATGCTTGCCTAATTCTCTTCTAAGTTACCTCATTAACACACCTTAAGCTTGAACAAGTCAAAACTTGACAACTTTTAAAAACCACACACTATAATAATGATGAAAAATTTGTATTTCAAAAAATACACGCTTTGAATCAAGGGTAGAATTAGAATCCCGATTTCGCAAAGATAATTACTTGCCGTTATACATTGCCACTTTGCACGAAATACGTCTAGTATAAAATAATGCATGGTAGACAAATAAACCTTTGTTTTCTCGTTTAGTACTTTAATTATCTATGTGTATGTGTGGTGGAAAAATATCAGCTATAAATAGTTTTATATTGTATTATAAAAGAATTATATTTTTTTCAAGTAATTATATTAACACAATCTTATTAAAAAGAATTCGACCAATTAGATTGTTTTATTTTGACACGTGGTAGTGATGTATTAACCAATAATATGTTAAATTGCATCAATTTGGTTAATGATAAAATTTGTTGTTTCCAACAAAATTGTGGTAATAAAAATCAATGTGTCAAATATTGTGAGGAAAAACATTTGAACAAAAGGTGTACTTGTGAAAAACTTATGATTATATATAAGAAAACAAGGAAGAATGATTAACAAAAACAAACCCGCTTAAACCAAAAACGATACTTACTTTAGTTCAATACGAGGGTCGAAGTTTTTTTTTCTTTTTATTGAAAAGCTAGTTTAGAATTTTGAGAGTAATGATATTTAGGCTACAATTCATGATCTAAATACATACCTATGTAATAAATCACTTGTACAATTTCTTTATGCACTTTTTCTCTTTTAACTTTCCATCCAATCATTTTTTTCAAATCCACCAATAAATCATTAGGCACACTAGAGTAAGCTTCTAATTAGCATAGAATCATTTTTGTTCTAGAAGTTTTATACTTATTTTGTCATTCAATGGACCCCGTCACTGAAGATTTAACTTTTTGCAGCATATACATTTCAATTTACATTGTTCTGTAATATATATACATTCACGTAACACAACAAGTAAAGAAAGAATTCTACAGAGAGAGTGAGTGGTTGGAACAAACTAGAGAGAGAAAGAAATAAGAGAATGTTTGATAATAGAATGAACCAACCACCCTTCTCCATTAGGATGGAAAGGGTATTTATTTTCTTTACAAAGACCGGTCAACATATGGATAGTCCATATGTTGACCCGGTTAGCTTACTACTTATTACACGTTTACACTACGAGCTAGAACGGTAAAATACTAGACATGACCGATAATTTCTAGATTCCTAACAATCTCCCCCTAAGGGAGGTCACTCCAGATTACAAACATTTTAAACTTAGCAATCTATAAATGTTCATCGATCATTGCTACGTAGTGTGATCTTTAGACTTATGTCTTATAATTATGCGTGTGATCTTTGATCTTGAGCTTGGTTTCTCACATGCTTTGATAAAATTTTTGTGTGATCTTGCAACTTCAGAGATATCAATCTTGCATCATCACCGCTGAAAACTTCATTGTGATTTTTCGCCTTCTTGCGACCTTGTCGTCTTATGGACCAACATCTCATACTTTTATTTATCTTGAACGGTCGGTACACAATCTTCATTGATATGCTTTATCTTGAGCACTTTATGACTTTAAAGAAGACATTGAGTATCAGAGTAGCGGAAGACTTTAGTAACATGTACTTGAGCTTTCATCGTGTCTTTATATTCGTTTGATCGAGTATGAGCATGTGGTTATGAATTTGACTCAGCTGGAACTGGAAACCGCCACCTTCGTTTAAACATGCATTTAATGGGTTACAAATAAGCAGATATGGACGAATATGGCTTTGTCATTCGTCGAATATAGGTAGCGATAACCTTCGATTCTGTGAGGACGACCTGATGGGATCAAATAGAGTCAATTAGAAAGAATCTCCTTGACATGATTTCCAGCTAAAGTTTAGGATCTCTAATGCGGATTCATCAGATTCACCGTTACTTACCTTGTTCGCATTAGCCGAATGTTCTCAAAGCAGACAACACGTATAAGAGTGACTCGGTTAGTTACTTTCTTACCAATTGAGTCGTTCAATTCCTAAACTGGACCAGAAATCGATATCTAGTTGAATAAGTTTGATCCATATCGATGTCGCGCAAGAATAATAAGTCACTTCTAGCAGTGCTGTTTGATTTAACTTGAAGGATTTTCATTAATCACTGTGAAATGCATAGCGAGCACACTCTAAATGTTTTGGCAAATTCATAAGAGGATAATGTGTAGGCTCTTTGAAATATCACTTGTGTTCAACAGTGTATATGACAAAACGTGTAATTAGAATGTTTCATGTCCAAAGAGATTTATTGATTGATCTCTTTGGCTCTAGACTCAATAAGTGTGTTTTGGTTTTAGTGATCGGAAGCTGGAGCAGACTGCCACATTTTCAATACCAACTAACTCAGAGTGAGAAAGTCGATAGAAATGTATTTAATCTTCGTGAGAAATGAAACAAATTTCTTTTGAGAGAAGCATGAGTGGCTTGGGAGGGTTGTGCATTGCATCACTAGGTCCATGATGACTATCTTCAATACCAGCAATCAACTTTGTAATTCTGATAGCATATGTATTGACCCGGTTTCTGCCTAAGTGTTATGGAGGGCTTTGTCTGTACATCCTTTATCTTAAATATTTTTTATTCTTCAAACTAGATTAATGTTTATTCCAATGCCGTTCTCATTATCAACTTGTAGGGTTTGTTCCAGGATAACTATGCCTAGGCTAACATTTCCCAATATCACTGTACTCCTTTTTTATATCATTACTAAGGACTTCGAATCTAACTATTTTCAAACTATTTTCTTGGAAAATGATACTATGTCTGATGCTCAATTCTCAGCGCGCGCGCGCACGCGCTACACGCGCTAACTGATTCTATGCTTTTGGACAATGCTATGTGCCTATAATTACGTATTGGATTGCTGTTTGTACATGTTCATGCATGCTATTGGGTACACAACTAATGCTCGGGTGCATATGTTTATGCATGCCAATGAGTACATACATATATCTATTTGCCGACCTATGTTAGCTCCAGCTGGTAGGCTTTAGGCGGGCGGAATATAAGCGATTGAACGTTGAGCGATAGGTTGGTGATGATCTTGGAATGCTAATGATATATGCTTATGATTGCAAATGTCTATTGGAATGCTATGTATACTGCTTGCACTCAGCTTTATTTTCACAATTGTCCTACTCAAACTCTGGCACAATAACTGGTTTATACTCTAAACCTGCGAGCTCACCAACTTTATATTGACCTTTTCGAGTATCATTTTTAGGTGATCAACAAATTACAAATCAAAGGTATTTAAATCAAAGTTTCCAAATTGACTAGATGTTTTTCTAAAGGCAAGTGTTTTGTCTCGTCAAGGATTGTAGTTTGAATCCTTGTAGTTTAAATTTCTTGAAACAAATTTATGGTGTAACCTATTATCTTACGCAATGTCTTTAAAACGTCGCACCTCGTGTTTCCACCTTAGACGGGGTGTGACAAGTCGATATGGTATCGTTATACATGAGATGTTCAATGGATGAGTCGAGAGGCGGATATCGCTTATATTTAGATAGTCACGGATGGTTGGAGATTGTTTATCGTTGTACGTTAGATGTTACGATTTGAGGTGAGTATGCTAATCAGTTGTACATTTGAGCATGTTCGAATGGACGAGTCGAGATGGTATCGTTGTAAATGAGATGTTCAACGGATGAGTCGAGATGCTATCGTTTTACATGAGATGTGTTGGGATTAAAAGTCTTCTTGAAGTTACTGCTGCTCAGGTTAAAGTTAGTACTGCTAGAGTAAAGTTAGTACTACTGATGAAGAATGAAGAAAAATATTCTAAGTAGTTATACTGCTTGTACACAGTTAGAGATGCTGGTGTTAAGTTACTACGCGCTAGTGTTCAGAGTTAAAATGTGCTGAGTTACAAGTGTGAAACGATATTTAAGACTGTAATGACAGGATATTGACAGAAGATAAAGATTGCAGTAAAGTCTAAGAATTACTTACGTGATAAGTCATTTTCTTGTCTCTTAAGTCATTGACATTTCAACAGGAACTATATAAAAAGAAACTTGCATCTTATTTCAGTTTCGTCTTGTTAATGATCTGCGAGGTGACTTACAACTAAAGTGCAACTATGAATTTAAAACAATTTCTTTGTATTGTTTTAAATGTACTGTTTCTATTCTAATACACGTCGTAAGGAGTAATAAGGAAAAGTACTCACAACTGATGCATAAGACATCTTTCGCATCTTCAAGCTGTTCTATTTCTTGTTCATTTTAGTTGCTCAACACACAAACATGTAAACAATTACGGATAGAAACGCGGTTAGAGGAAGTACGCATAAAAAATGTACCTAGTAATAGCAGTTGGCGTTCCAGAGACCGTTGATATCATTCATTGATAATTCCATTGCAGAAGCGCAGATCGACCGGGTGGTTCGAGGAACTGCCCAGAAATGTTATTGATTGGCTCAGAAGGGTAGAGCATCGGAGAAACAGGACATATCTGCTATGGCTGCAACTTCAGAAAGTTGCCGCGCCAAGATGCAGACCGCCTCCACTCTGTTCTTCCCTACCGACTAACTCATAATCGCCTTTTATTAAACAGTATGAGCGCTAAGCTCCGAAACGACATCAGCAAACTAAGCATTAGCAAAATTAGTCGCTTTCGCAATGAATACTACCAACGTGAGCATCCGATGTCGGAAATGCAGACACATTCACAATGGTTGCGAAGTTAGTACTTTGCCCCGACATAACGTAAATACTTAAGCTCTTAGCTAAATTGCATCCTAATGGATGCAAATTAAGACACCTTACTACAAAGCAGTATGCTTTTGGGAAATGTGTACCTCAAAAATTTCAATTATAAAAACAATACAATTACCAGGATCTCCTGGGTTATTGCGTTGATGTCACAGTCCCGGCCCGACCCGCTATATTTAATACGCCCCGTACCTGGTATGTTTAAATTTAAATTATAACACAAAAGGTAGTTCAGTTTTGATACACGTGACGGGTACGTGTCCATACCTACAGTTTACGACACGCACACATTAACAAAAAAACAGACGCCGCACATCATCACACACCGATCAACAACGCCACACACCATAAACGGCGGCAACGAAGTGATCGGCGACATCGAAGAGTCGAACCGGGTTAAATGCAGCCGAAACCGCGAGGATTAAATAATACCGACTAATAGTCAGAGGAGCAGGGTACATGAATCGACCTCTATTCTCAATAACAAAACAAGTACCGATTACGTGTTTGCTATCTAACTCGACAAAAACACACACTCCTTCTGTCTCTAAAAACATATATCACCTCTCTATATTTTTTTCTTCTGAAAAGCAGTATGCTTTTAGGAAATGTGTACTTCAAATATTTCAACGCCACCTGCTACAACAATTAGTTTATAGGCACATCAAAAGCAAAATGAACACCCCCATCTCTGTATATATTATGTCATATATTGAAACGCCCCTTAAACGACTCAAGAAAAATTTTTGAAAAATTTCTTATAAATTGACCTTACAAACAAACTATATAAAATTTAAGACACAATTTGGAAACAGCAGCATACACAAGCTCAATTACATTTATAAAGAATATATATCACAACCCCAAGGTGAAAACTTAAGGCACGAAAAAGATATAGACCTTCTGTGAACTGTTTCCAATACGCCGTATTCATTAGTTGAATACGCCGTATTGACTTAGAAAACGGATACTCCGTATTCAAAATTATGGATACTCCGTATCCATAGATACGAGCACCCTGTATAGGTCAAAGTATGAATACGCCGTATTCATTAATTTGAATACGTCGTATTACATTCGGACTCTTATACTCCGTATCAATGACCGTATTGCCCAATACGCCGTATACATTAGTTGGATACGCCGTATTGGTCCTCAGGTACAGAACCTGTAGGATTCTGCAAAAACTCAAACACACAAAAGCCCAACCTTCTGTAACAGACCCCAAATGATCTTAAAACTTGTACTTTTGACACAATATACTTCGGCTATAAGTGCACCAACATAAACCACTTCATTAACAAGTTAATGGGTCATATTTCATTTAACCCAAAAATCATTTAACACATTACTAATAAACATTCTTAACCATTATATCATTTACACATGACCCATCATAATATTAATTCAAACACATGAACTAGGATGATTTAACATCAAAAGAACACAAAAGACCCAAAAGTAACGAAATTATACCAAAATAGAAGATTGACTCTTGGGGGCTTCAACGTTTATAATTCCTTGATCCAAAAGAGAGGTCCTTCACTTACTCACCATCTAAGTCATAGCTATTCCTTCTCTTTACCTTTTTCTACACCATACACCACTTGCACCTACAAAACATTAATAAACTAAACCGTAAGCAAAACGCTTAGTAAGTACTTGACATAAACTACTTTCAAGCAAATCATAAATAATGATATCACTAGCCATAACACATTAAGGAGTATATCATAACATTCATACATACCTTTCACAAGCATAATAAATATGCTAACATTAACATTACTAGCATTGGATCCAAGCTAATTAAACATTCATACTCCTTATGACAAAACACAAAAAAACATCATAATTAACATTATGATATCATTTATAAGTTTAGTTAAAGTACTTACCTCACTTGAGTCTCTAAATACTACTTGAACACAAGACTTGCTTTCTTCTTGGCTTCCTACTTGTATATTTACCCTAATAACATCTAATTAATGTTTAGTATCATAAAGTATTAACTTCTCAATCACTTTACCCATTTAATAACATGAACCCTAATTTTAAAATTGAGAAATTACTTATTTGAATGTGGGGATAGCAATTAAAGGTTCCTAATAGCTTAATTTCCCTTCTTCCTTGTCCAATTTTACAAAATTGGTAAAAATCTCAATTCTTCTTCTTCCTTTTGTTTATGTCGACACAACAACACATACACACACTCCTGTAGTTTCTGGAAAATGATGAATTTTCCTAAATTATGCTATTTATATTTTTAGGTTTGCCAATTTGGCAACATTAGACCTCTTAGTTTTATTCCTCCTATTTTGGCACAAAACTTATAATAACTTAACACTTATTTATTTCAACTTATAACTTTACCATTTTCTTATAACATATATTCTAAATAATTAAATACTATTATTTATAATATATAATAATACCTTAACGGGCAACGGGCGTTACAATTCATCCCCCTAAAACGGGATTTCGTCCCGAAATCTATTCTCGAAATAATTGAGGATATCTAATCCTCATCTTTTCTTCCAGTTCCCATCTAATGCTTGTACCCATCTGATGCTTCCATTCCACTTTAACCAACGGAATTTCTTTATTGCGAAGTTGTCTTGTTTTTCTTCCTAAGATTGCTACCAGTCTTTCTTGAAAAGTTAACTCCGGACTAATTTCTACATCATCCAAAGTAATTATGCTTGACTCATCCGAGAGACACTTCCTTAGATAAGACACATGAAAGGTATTGTGTATACCTCTCATTTCTTCGGGTAATTCCAAAGCATAAGCTACTTCACCGACTCTCTTTAATATTTTAAATGGCCCTATAAATCTTGGGCTAAGTTTTCCCTTGTTCTTGAACCGCATTACACCCTTCCATGGAGAAACTTTGAGCATGACAAAGTCTCCAACATTGAATTCGATTGGTCTTCTTCTTTTGTTGGCATAACTTTTCCACCTATCTTGTGCCTCCTTTATTCTTTCACGAATGGTTTCTATCTTCTCGGTTGTTGCTAGAACCACATCCGTGCTTGCTAACTCCCTACTTCCTACTTCATCCCAACATACCGGCGTTCTACATTTTCTTCCATAAAGCATCTCATACGGTGGCATCTTAATACTAGCATGATAGCTATTATTATAAGCAAATTCCACCAAAGGTAAATGGTCATCCCAATTTCCTCCAAAATTAATTACACAAGCTCGAAGCATGTCTTCCAATGTTTGGATGGTCCGTTCACTTTGACCGTCCGTTTGAGGATGAAATGCCGTACTCATGTGCAACCTCGTACCTAGCTCTTCTTGAAAATCTCGCCAAAAATTTGAAGTAAATCGTCCATCTCTATCCGAAACAATAGAAACGGGTACTCCATGACGTGCAACGATCTCATTGACGTAGATTTTTGCCAATTTATGAACGGGCATTTTTTCTCGAATAGGAATGAAGTGAGTACTTTTCGTTAATCGATCTACTATTACCCAAATTGCGTCATGCTTCTTTGTTGTCCTTGGTAGCTTAGTTACGAAGTCCATAGTAATTTTTTCCCATTTCCACACCGGGATTTATAGTGGTTGTATCTTTCCATATGGCTTTTGATGTTCGGCCTTGACTTTTAAGCATGTCAAGCATCTTTCTACATACTTCGCACAATCTCTTTTCATACCCGGCCACCAATAATTCCTCTTCAAATCAAGATACATTTTTGTAGCCCCCGGATGGATGGAGTACTTTGACTTGTGTGCTTCTTCTAGTATTAGCTCCTTGACGTCGCTTCGGAAAGGAATGTAGATTCTTCCTTGATGAGTCTTAATTCCTCGGCTATCGTCCTCAAAATAGGGTATGTAAGATGTAATTCGCTCACTCTTCCAATTTTCTTCTTTCAACGCTTCTAATTGAGCCACCTTGATTCGGTCGAAAAGGTTGGAAGTAACAATCATTCGTAACGAGTGGATTCGCGTAACTTTCTCTCTTTCCTTCCGGCTTAACGCGTCCGCTACCACATTTGCTTTACCCGGATGGTAACGTATTTCACAATTATAATCTTTGAGTAAATCCAACCACCTTCGTTGCCTCATGTTTGGATCTTTCTTCTCTAGAAAATATTGAAGACTTCTATGGTCGGTGTAAATTATGAATTTTACACCATAAAGATAATGCCTCCAAATTTTCAAGGCAAGAACCACCGCCGCGAATTCAAGATCATGAGTCGGATAATTCTCTTCATGCTTTTTCAATTGTCTTGAAGCATAGGCGATAACCTTGCCTCGTTGCATAAGAACGCAACCGAGACCGGAATAAGATGCATCACAATACACAACCATGTCTTCGGTTCCATCCGGTAAAACAAGTATTGGAGTTTCACATAGCTTCCTTCGCAAGGTAACAAAAGCTTCTTCTTGTTCCTCACCCCATACAAAAGGAGTATTCTTTTTGGTAAGCTTGGTTAGTGACGATGCAATTTTGGAAAAATCTTGAATGAACCTTCGATAATAACCCGCGAGGCCAAGGAAACTTTGAATTTCACCAACGTCTTTAGGAGTTTGCCAATTCATCACCGCTTTGATTTTAGCCGGATCCACCTTGATACCTTCGGAATTTACTATGTGACCGAGAAATTGAATTTCTTGTATTCACATTTTGCAAACTTGGTGTACAATCTTTCCTTTCGTAAAGTTTCTAAGACTTTTCGTAAGTGAGCTTCATGTTCCTCCTTGCTTTTGGAATAAAGGAGGATATCGTCAATAAATACAATAACGGACTTATCTAACATCGACCTACACACATAGTTCATGAGATCCATGAAAATTGCTGGTGCATTAGTAAGGCCAAAAGGCATAACCACGAACTCATACTGCCCATAATGCGTTCTAAAAGCCGTTTTAGGAATATCTTCTTCTCGGACCTTCAATTGATGATAGCCCGAACGGAGATCAATCTTCGAAAACTATCTCGCACCCTCGAGTTGATCAAAGAGATCACATCCATGGTAGAGGAATCACATTTTTTCACTTGACTTTATTAACTCACGATAATCTATGCATATTATTCATTCCATGCTACCACTTTCTTTATAACGAATAAAATTGGAGCTCCCCAAGGAGAACCTACTATGGGGGGGGGGGGGGGGGGGGGGGGGGGGGGGGGGGGGGGGGGGGGGGGGGGGGTGGGGGGCCTAATAAAACCCTTATCCAGTAATTCTTGAAGTATGGCTCATTAACTCTTTCATTTAGGAACGGGGCCTAAACGATACGTAGTTTTAAGCCGATGTAGTTGCTCCCGGGATAAGATCAATTCGAAATTCGACTTGCCTCTCGGGTGGAATACATGATAAATCTTCCGGAAAAACATCGAGAAATTCATTCACCACCGAAACGTCTTCAGCACTTTTCTTTTTAAATTTTGTGTCTATTACATGCGCCAATAAGATTGACAACCGCTAGACAAATTATTTTCCCAGCCTTCATCATGGAACGTAATTTAAAAATTCGCCCTTCCTTTACCCATAAATAACTATTTCTTTCTCGACCTTAGGATTTACTACGCCGAATGAAGTTTTTGACTACTAAAATATTGGCATCATACCTAAATAAGCCATCCTATTGCCTATCACAATATCAAATGCTCCTATCACAAATAGGAAATTAAGTCTGAAACTTAAAAACATTATCATCAATATCTATTTCACATCTCGGTATAACTTTGACACTACCCACGATTTCATTACCAGCTATTTCCTACTTCTAAAGGAAAAGAAGTTTGTTTGGTGGATAGTAGATAGATTTTTTATCTAAATTTGAAACACAAAAGAGACACTCGCATCCGATATCGTAGAATATACGAGCGGGTGATGGAATTAATAAAGGAATTGTACCATCACAACATCACACACTACTTTGTCCTTCTTCGGTAGCTCTCATGTAAGCTCGAGCCAGTTGGAGTAGGAATCCCCGTCTTTTTCTACTTTTTCTTCTTGATTGACTTCAGGGTTTTAGCTTCAATCGCTTTTGGTTCAACACACCAATTTATAGCAACCTGGCAAATTGCTCGACATAACTTCAAGATGAGTTTTTTATGACACTATCTTGCATGGGTCTTACTTGAGTATCCTCCACTTCCTCAGTTTTGATCTTTTTAGCTCTTAGCATCTCGGTCTACAAAATCAAGTTTTCTCTTAGTCTCCTTATTCTTCCTTCTTAGCAAATCCGCTTCTCTCAACCGAGCTCTACTTAGAAGATCTTCTAAAGTAGTGCATTTGAATGGAGAGATTACTTCTCGAATATCATCACGTAGCATTCTTTGAAACTTCTCGACCTTGAGCTTTTTCATTCCCTTGGGTACTTCAGGACAATAACATTAAATCGTTAAACTTTTTCCACATCTCATTCACCGTCTCATTAGTTTGGGTGAGAGTTTGGAATTCTTCCCGAATTTTATCAACTTCTTCCACCGGTGCGTATTCGGTGGTAAACATTTCTTTAAATTCCTTCCAAGTACATGTACCTATCCATTCCTCGCCCTTTTCATAAATTTTTCCTTCCTACCACATTTTAGCACTATCACGAAGGAAGTTTGAGGCGAAGTTAACTTTGTTCTTCTCCTTACAACAACTAGTGCGGAACACACCCTCAACCGCGGAACCATTTAGTACAAGCAATCGGGTCAAGCGTCCCATCAAACTTGGGCACATCACATGCCGTGAAGTCACGGTAGGTTGCCAAGTCAGTCTAGAATCATCCTCATTTCACCTTTTTAAGCTCTTCTAACTCCTTTCGTATTACCTCTTTAAGATTTTTAGTGGTTTGACTAATGCAGTGAAGGCATCACATTTTTAATTGCCTTACCCCACTTGCTTATTTATCATGGATCTTAAAGCTTTCGTCTCCTCCTCTTGCAAACCCCTCCGAGTTGGGGTCCTCGGATCCAGGGGAAGACTCATTTTCACTTTCATCACGAGTTGCATCATCTATTGGAGACTCGACTTTCTTATAGGTAGAAGCTTTCTGGACCTCCTTAAGACGCTCATCAACCATCTTTTCTTCTTACTGAAATACGAGTTTAAACATTAAGCATTGCTAATATTTATTAGATTTACCTTTAACATTTAGATTTCCCACTCCTTAATCAAACCTAGTATGTTAATAATCCCAACACTTTCGGCTATACATATGTATCGTATTTTTATCACAACGGTGGCCAAGCGTTGTCATAAAAATGCCCTACACATGTATCTTTGAAAGTCGCAAAAACTATACACATACTACCTATCCTTTCTCAAACGCACCTAAAAGTCTAAGTCTAGGGAATCCTAACATGATATCCTAGATCTCTTAGACCAAGGCTCTGATACCAATTAAAACGCCCCTTAAACGATTCAAGAAAAATTTCAAAAAATTTCTTATAAATTGACCTTACAAACAAACTATATAAAATTTAAGACACAATTTGGAAACAGCAGCAAACACAAGCTTAAAGTCAATTACATTTATAAAGAACATATATCACAACCCCAATGTGAAAACTTAAGGCACGAAAAAGATATAGACCTTCTGCGAACTATTTCCAATACGATGTATTCATTAGCTGAATACGCCGTATTGACTTAGAAAACGGATACTCCGTATAAAAAAATTATGGATACTCCGTATCCATAGATACGAGCACCATGTATAGGTCAAAGTATGAATACGCCGTATTCATTAATTTGAATACGTCGTATTACATTCGGACTCTTATACTCCGTATCAATGACCGTATTGCCCAATACGCCGTATACATTATTGGATATCGTATTGGTCCTTAGTGCATACCTGCAGAACCTGTATGATTCTACAGAAACTCAAACACACAAAAGCCCAACCTTCTCTAACAGACCCCAAATGATCTTAAAACTTGTACTTTTGACATAATATACTTCGGCTATAAGTGCACCAACATAAACCACTTCATTAACAAGTTAATGGTCATATTTCATTTAACCCAAACATCATTTAACACATTACTAATAAACATTCTTAACCATTATATCATTTACACATGACCCATCATAATATTAATTCAAACACATGAACTAGGATGATTTAACATCAAAAGAACACAAAAGACCCAAAAGTAACAAAATTATACCAAAATAGAAGATTGACTCTTGGGGGCTTCAATGTTGAGGTCCTTCACTTACTCACCATCTAAGTCATAGCTATTCCTTCTCTTTACCTTTTTCTACACCACTTGTACCTACAAAAACATTCATCCACTAAAACTATAAGCAAAAGCTTAGTAAGTATTTGACATAAACTACTTTTAACATGTCATAGCTAGAAATTAAACTAACCATGACACTACAAGGAGTATAATCATAACATTCAAACATACCTTTAAAACAAGCATAATAATTATGCTAACATTCACATTCTAGCATTGGATCCAAGCTAAACAAACATTCACAACTCCTTGTACATTACATTACAAGCATCATAATTAACATTATGATATCAATTGAAAGTTTAGTCAAGATACTTACCTCAATTGAGTCTCTAATTCCTACTTGGACACAAGACTTGCTTTCTTCTTGGCATCATTGCTTATGTTGTTAATAGTCAAGTGAATTTCATAATGAAACGCGTCTCATTCTCAAATACAATCCTTACAATCATCATACTCACAAATCTCCTCACTTCTCGTAAACCTCTTTTCTAACCTCGAATGGTCTTTTCACTTCTAAACGGTTCCTCTCTTTCTCAATAATATTCTCACTCTGGATAGTTGTCTCACTTCTAATAGTCCTTTTACTTTTAATGTTTCTTCTCACTTCTAAACGTTCTTTTTCACTTCTAATAAGTCTTGTCTCCTCTAACGTTTCCTGTCACGTCTAAACGTTTCTTCTCTTATAATAGTCTTGTTACTTTTAAAACTCCTCCTATATCTCTCCTAACTTAATCATTTCATCCAAAATATTTAAGTAATTTGCAAAATGAAAATGCTTTACACTTATTTATTTCTAACTTATAATTTTACTATTTACATATAAAACGCATTCTTATAATTAACTTTTATTATTTATACTATAAAATAATACCATAACGGGCAACGGGTGTTACAAAATAATCCATATTGTGATGGTGAAAATTGTTGTTGAAGTTGAGGATTGTTGTAAGAAGACTGATAAGTATTGTAGTGAGGTGGTGTCATCTACTGATTTGCAACGATTGCAAGTGGATCTTAATTCCGTTTAGGTATAAGACGGACTTCATTTGCATGGAGTTCATGTTGTTCAAGTTATGCATGAAGCTGATCAAAGTTAGAGGTATGCAAATCTTTAACAAGCTTGACATCAGTCATAAACTTACTCCATTCAGGTGAAAGACTGCTTAAGAACTTAGTATTAACTTGAAATTGCTCCATTTTCATTTTGTAGATGTTCATATCGTTAATCAGTTGAGTAAATCTCAAGTAATACGTCATGAAGTGATTCCCCCTTAATGTGAGTAAACTTATCTCTAATGCATATACAACTCTGCACTCTTCTTTCTGCTTATCATTAGAGGTACCTTGCATCAATAATTGAACTCTCTCCTATAAATCTTTAGTAACTCTATGATGATTCACAAGTGAATAGATATCTACAGAAAGACCTTGAAGAATGATATTGGTAGCTTTCATATCACAATCAGCTTGAATTTTCTTAGCAGCAGATAATTCAACATATTTCTTTGTTCTGATTACACCGTTCTCTTCAACCATAGGCCAAATGAGAGGACCATGTTCAACTAATTCAAGTATCATTCTTCTGTGTTCTTTATTTTGCATGTACAAATCCATTCTACTTTTCCAAGAATCATACAGGTCTTGGTCCAACTTGGTGGGTACGATGTCTGCACCTGAGGAGTATCATAGTACTCAAGCAAGAGTATTCTTTTGACCAAGTGAGATAATTGAATCCATTTTAATGTGATAAGATTAAACTGATCGAACAGTGATTAGAGGTTGTTGTGTTAAAGTGAGTTTTGATTAATGAAGTTGAGTCTGTCGGAATACACAGGATTTTACAATTCTTGATAAAACCGGGAAATTAAGTTATCACGTGATTTTACAAATCAAAGAACAACCGTATAATTCACCTAATTAACGTGTATAGTTCTCCTTAGTAAAGCGTATAAATCATCCAAGCAAACCGTATAACTCACCTAAAGGAATATGTATAAATCGCTTGTGGAAGATAGCACGTATAAATCGCCTTCACAAAAATAATTGTATAAATCGCCTTTGTTACACAGAATGTATAAATCACCTTCACACAAGGGATTGTATAAATCGCCTTTGATACACAGAATGTATAAATCGCCTTCACACAAATGATTGTATAAATCGCCTTTGATACACAAGTGTATAAATCGCCTTTGATACACAGAATGTATAAATCGCCTTTGAGAGAAAAAAAACGACGTATAAATCACCTTACGAAATATACGTATAATTCGCCCAAAGAACTTCTAAATTCAAAAGTCAAAATTCTTAAAAAGACACACTTTTGGACGTTTTTACCCAATTTTTCTTGTACTTCTTACCTATCTAAGACTATTAGAACCTTAAAAACATAAACTTTAACGTTTTAGACACGAAAAATTTGAAATCAAGATTCTTGGTACAAAACCCTCTTTTTAACCAAAAAGACTCAAAAAGATGATATTTTTTATGGTTTTTGAAAGATTTTCTTGTACTTCTAGTCTAAACTAAGATAAATAAGAAAGAAAGTTAAAAGCTTTATGGTTTTTAAACCCTTAAAAAGTGAAAACTTTTTGATGGATTCGAACCAAACTACATGAATAAAAATGAGTAACAAACGCACACAAAACCTTCACAAATAACCCATGGCTCTTGATACCAATTGTATAATATCTTAACACATGAATGGAAGGATTCACTTAGGGTTTAGAGAGGGAAAGAGATGGTTGGATGAACACTTAGAGAGAGAAAGAAAAAGGATAATATTAGCTTAAGTGAAATGTAAGAAATGAACAACCAACCACCCCCCCCCTAAGGACCCTCTCCATGTGTTTAGGGAGGGTTATTTATAGATGCCTAGCATAACCAGCCATGGGCTTGTGTTATGGGATTACTATGTATCTTTAGCCCGGTTAGCTTACTAACATAACATTACTAATTACTATAAGCTATGACTACTTATATTGGAAGTGATCGATACTTTTCCGTATTTCTAACAATTTTCAAAACTGTTTTTTTAGGTGGATTCCAACGGGAAAGATACTCGCTTCTTACATGAGCAAGGCTGACAGTGAATCCATACATGGCTCCAATGTAGATATCTCTAAAATCATAAATGCAAACAAACTCTGGATTTAAGTGCATGTACATCACTTAATGATCAGAAGAAACAAAGAATTGATTTAAGTGCATGTACATCATATAATGTCAAGCAGGAAAATCTTAGAGTGTGCTTGCTGAAAAAGATAATATCTCAAAAACCAGTGTCTACAGTGGATTCACAAAATGATGAAACAGAATAATAACATTTGAATACAACGGTTTAAGTCTCGCTCCACCATGTCAACAGAAGTTCCTACATCAAATATGATAGTCATAACGTTAATACCAGAGTTGGAAAGTCTATTCGGTCCTTTGTTTGACGAATATTTTAATGGATAAAATCTAGTTGTTTCAAAGTCTTCCGCTGTTACTACTGCTGATGCATCCGATAAACGTCAACAACAACCAGATTCAACTTCATCTACTTCACTCAGCAACAACTGTTCAATGCTGATGGAAACTTTGACTTGTAAATATTTTTGTTTTTCTTCTTTATTGTGATTTCTAAATATTTTTGAAAAAAGAAAATTCAAAAATATAAAACCAACAAAAACAAAATAGAAAAATATAAAACCTATAAAAACAAAATATAAAATCAAAAAATTTCAAAAATACCAAAAAGAATCTTCTCGACATGTCTCTTGGAATCGATAACATTTACGTACCTAGAAATGTCGATTAACATTGACACGGGTGTGTAAATGAAGTTTGAACAAGAGTTCAAACGTTTCAAAACATGTCATTTCTAAATTTTCTTAATGACTTATGTACATTTCAGTGCACAACTCGGACCTGAATGTAATAGGGAAGTGTACATTTCAGTGAGCTTACTCTTTAAATAGAAGAGAAGTCTTCTATCATGGTTTTTAAAGCCGTTGAACACAATTTTCAAAAAGAACTTTCAATGTCAAATTGTCTACAATATAATTTGTGGTAACTTTCCGTAAAAAGTGGTATTTGTTAAAATTGTATGTTCAACACTTTCTTTTTCAATATATTTAACAATTGGTACAATATTTAATGTTTATAAGTGGTACAATTGGTAAAAAGAATGCTCAACAATGTCATCATAACAAGTGAATCAATTTCTGAGGGGGAACTTTTAAAACCAAAGCCTTTTAATGTCTTTTGGGTACATCTCATAAATGTAAATTTTATGTATCCAAAAACATTTCGTGAAATTAAAATGTGGAAATTATAATATCAGTTAATAATATACGTTATTCACTAAGGCATCTCACTCCGTCGTCAACATATATGTGGTGTCATATCATTTTTCCTTGTAATGTCAAGTTTTAAAAATAAGTGGTATCCCACATACTATGTTGAAGGGGAGCTATCCGAAAAATGAATTCATGCAATATCATGATATAATTTTTCTCCCCATGGAATTTTTCATGTCATAAATTTTAATCAATTGGTTTTCAAATACTAAATGTTTCATTATTTAAAATAAGGGAAGAAAATGTGATTAAAATGTGATATAGAATAATGTGATCTTTAAGACTCTAAGTGAAAATCTTTCCTTCGTGTGCAAAACAATTTCGAATCTCGATATACATGTGTAGGGGGGTATTTCAAAGTGTCTGTATCAATGGTTTTATGGTTCGATCTCTATACCCAACAACTAATTAATCTCACGACGTCGATGAAGTCCATAAGTGGTTAAGGTAGGTAATAAATCCAATGATCCAACCAAACCAATAGGATTCCTACCCAAGGATATTTCTATAGATATAAATTAGAATTTCCTTAGGTATGATTGGAGATGAATAAGGATAAGGGGGAAAATGTCGACTAAGATTGAGCTAACACTGGAACAATCACAAAAAGGTGTTAGTGATGACGTCTTGGTAAGCATTGAAGGGGTTGAAGAATGAAAAAGAAATGTATGGATAAAGGGTGAAACAAAGCAGCCCTCCACACAACATAGGTGCAGAACCGGTCAATAATAATCTATCAAAAATCATAAAGTTGATTGTTGGTATTGAAGAAAGCCGTCATGGACCCAGTGATGCAATGCACAACCCTTCCCAGCCATTCGAGTTTCTCTCAAAAGAGACTTGTCTCATTTTTCACAGAGATACACACGTTATCTATTGACATCTCACTCCGAGATTGTTGATATTGAATAGGTGGCAGTCAGCTCCAGCCTCCGATTACTAAAACCAAAGTGCACAAATCGAGTCTAGAGCCAAGAGAGATCAAATTATAAATCTCATTAGGACACAATCCATGTATAACACTTGTTGTTCACCTTTAAACAACATTTGGTAACAAAGAGTCCTACGCATTATCCTTGAGATCTTGCCAGAACATTCAGAGTGATACTCTTTAGTATTCACAGTGACGAATGGAAATCCTTCCAGAGTCAACCTCAAACAGCTCTGCGGTAGGTGACTTGCAAGATTCTATATGAATCAAGCTTGTGATAACTGGATATCGATTTTGGTCCAGTAAATGAATTGACGACTTAATTAGAAAGATAGTAACTATCTGATTCACTCTTACCGTGTTGTCTGCTTTGAGACGTTCCGGTAATGAGAACAAGCAAGCATGGTGAATCTAATACATCTGTGTTAGAAGATCCTACGCTTTGAGCTGGAAACCCTGTCAAGGAGATTCTTTGAATCTACCTGATCACATGTATAGTATTTATACTATAAAACGGGGAACCGGTGGTTATCGCAACCTAAAATTGACGAATGACAAAGACATTTCGTCCATATCTGCTGTTTATTACTAACATTCAAATGCAGGTACAAACGTCGATGTTGCATCCCCATTCCAGCAAAGTTATATTCATTACCACATACTCATACTCAAGCTTTCAAAGTCAATTATTCAGCATCAAGATTGTTGACACTAAACTTCCTCAAAGATCTTCAAAAAGAATCGTATTTTGGGGAGATGGTTAGCCTTATGTTCATATAAGTCAAACAAGAATACAATAAGTATGAGTATGTCGTGTTGTAATTTTGATAAGAAAAAAATAAACCGAAATTATTGTGCTTAGATGTAGTGAAAGTTTTTAGTTATTAAGCAAGATCTGGCATAAGGTAGCAATTATGCAAGAGAATCAAGTTAAAAGAGTCAAAAAGGGCGATTTTTAGGCGATCTAGGTGGAAAAACTTCGTTATTTTCGTAGTTGCGTTTTGACTTTCTAGCAAAGTTCATGTTGCGTTTTGACTCTCTTCTTGTTGCGTTTTGACTTTTTTCTTGGTTGCGTTTTGACATTGGTTGCGTTTTGGTTCATTGCGTTTTGAAGACATATATTGCGTTTTGACTAAGGAATACTTTGACCAATTTTTTATTTCATTGCGTTTTGACAAAATTTCATTGCGTTTTGACCATTGCGTTTTGACCATTGCGTTTTGACCATTGCGTTTTGAGCATTGCGTTTTGACCAAATCTCAACCACTGCGTTTTGATAAAGTTCATTGCGTTTTGACCATTGCGTTTTGACCAAATCTCAACCACTGCGTTTTGATAAAGTTCATTGCGTTTTGATTCAAAAGGCACTGCGTTTTGTCTAGAAATCTTGCGTGAAGAAAAGGGTTTCAGTAAAACAGCCATAACTTTTGATCCGTAACTCCGTTTCAGGCCCGTGACCTCTCAAATCGAAGAGAAAAACGTGACGGATCACGCTGTAACCACCCTTTAGCTGGTTAAGGATTTCTTAAGGCCCAAAAAGCTCGTTTACTATGATTTATTGACATTTTTCAGTTTTTTGGAATTTGTGTTAGACTTGTTTTTGTTCTAGCTCACGGCCCATCTGTATTTTTAGGCCCGTTTCAGTTTGGTGAGCCTATTTAAACAAACAGCTTTAACCCTAGCCAGAAAATTATCTGTTAAATCATTGGCCGCTGATTCCGAATCATTCATTCACGGTTTTTCTATTGATTTTGTAAAATCCCGTTAAATTTTTATCGGTTCTAATCATAGACTTGTAAAATCCCGTGAACGTCTATTGTATTCAAAACCACAACATCAATCACATCATATCCACTTAAGATCCAACAACTTTCACTTCAACTCACGATAAAATGGAGAAGAAAGATACCTTATCTTCGTGTTCAGATTCAGAAATACAACAAATGCAACTAATTCAAGCAACCAAACAAAAAAAGTTGCCATGGTATCTTTTTCCAACGACTTCATTCCCACCCTCAGTGTCTTTTAAACAACTGAACTTAAAAGGAAGTCGAAACCGAGGATTGGTTAGATTAAAGTGCCGCATTTACGACACTTTTTTGTCAAGATCTAGAGACTTTCACAGGCACGATGTTCCTAAACATGGATCAACTTCAAAAGCAACTTGATAACAACGAATTTCAAGAGATTGGATCCATGGCCTCTTTTAAAGTTCTCGAGACACAGTTTTAGATGTTCATCAAGTCAAAGATTTATTTGAATGATGAATATATTGTAATGACACGAAACTACTTTCTAGAATACACTCGACTCGATATTCCAGAATTCCGTGATACACTGATCCAAAACATGGATTATGTTAAAAAGTCGATTGAGAAAAGAGCGCTGCATAAAATGGAGTATGACAGCAGGGTGAATGAAAGACTGATGCAGACGACAGAGGAAAAGGTTGATTCGAGTAAAGCATTGGATGCTAGTTTAGTTATCATTGAAAGCAATGGGACAGAATCACAAAAGCAGGATACAAGCAGCAGATCAGGGAATGATGCACATGTTGATGATGCAGATATCAGACCCATATATGATGAAGAGCCAAAGGTCTGTGAGGTACAAAACGATGATGATAATGTATCTGCTACAGGGACAACAACATACTGAGCAACCTGAATTCAATAATGAAGGAGAGGTTGACCAGAATGTTGAACAATGTCATGACACATGTCCTTTGCCTGCTAATGTAAATGATAACCAGACAACTGAACTCACAAATCAATCCCTCGAATTTGAAAATATTTGTCTCAAAAAGGCTGTTGCCCAATTTCAAAAAGATTTTTTAAGAATGGAAGCACATTGTGTTAATCTTGAACTTAAATATCAAAATCAAGCTTTAAAAGAAGGGCAACATGGTCAATTTTCTAATGTAAAAAGTAATCAAGCCAAGGTTAAACATGACATAGATGTAATTAAAACAATAAACATCAAATTGGAACAAAAAGTGGCTAAGTTACTTAAGGAAAATGAGACTTTGAAAAGGCATTACAAAGAAATGTTTGATTCTATCAAGACCACGAGAGCTAAGAACATAGAACACATAACTTCTTTGATTGCAAAAAATGCTGACTTCAAAGCTCAACTTCAGGAAAAAGGATTTGCAATTGCAGCATTAAAAAATGAGTTAATGAAATTAACAGGAAATAGTGTGAATACTAAGTTTGCAAAATCGTCAATCTTAGGGAAACCGACTTTACAACCACGTAGAAACCAATCGGTTGTTAGACAACTGAATGCGTTTA
>BQNB010084567.1:0-26100 GCA_026074375.1 Tanacetum coccineum | reverse complement strand
TTATCTTCATTAAGCGTTTTATAAGTGACTACTAACACTTGCCAGAACAAAAACTGGAACGCGTAATTAGGTGGAGCTACATATGTGCACATAATTTTGTTGTACCATAGTATCAAAGATAAGTTCTTTTATATTAACTTGGTTAAATAATTAGAACATCGTTATCATAAATAGTTATACCCAAACACAAAAACTACTACCTCTGAAAGATGTTATTTCTTGTTGCAGTGAGTCATAGTGTTTCTCTCATACTTGAAAGCATTTCATCATTCATGCTTGTCGGACTTGAAAGTATTTTGGCATCCGGGCTTAGCTTGGTTTTCAAATCCTCTAAGAGAACCTACAGAAAGGTCACATGGCCATTAGTCTGATCTAATCCATTTTGGTCGCGTGCCCATTAGTCTGGTCTAATCCATTTCTATCCATACTAAAATTGACCCAGAAGACATGTGTGTTTCGGCTTATGTAGTCGGCTTATGGCTTATTTGAATTTAGCCTTATGTTTCATAAGCTTATTTTGGAACTTTTCGGCTTATATAATGCACTTTTTATTAAGGGGTCTCCTACTGCATGAAGATCACTTCTCGCATACAAAACTTCCTAAAATAAAGCGTTAATATCAAAATATATTTTCCTCTTTCTACGGCCCTTTGCAGTTCATCCAATATCTTAGCAATAACCACATATTATTTTTATGCGAAAAATACAAAATGAGTAATGAACATAAGCTCACGGATAATGATTGGCCTAACCTGCAGGGAGCACGCAGTTACGCTCAAATTCCAACTTCAACGCGCCTCACAAAATCGCCTAACAAAATCTGCACCTTAGAGGCTGCAAAGATTAGGAGTAGAAAGTTGATAAATCAGTCCATGGACACAAAAAAGTATTCAACAAATTCAAATATTTATAAGGAACACAAATTCAATATTATTTTTTTATGAGCATATTTTAAAGCGTACGATTTCAGGTCCATTGTCCCTAACTCCAGGAATTAAACCTACGTTAATGATATTTGGAATCACAGGGAAAGTATTTGGTTAGATGGAATTCCTGTTACATGTCTTTTATGTTTATTATCATACGCTACTGATAATCCCTCTTTCCTTCCCTGCTCCACCTAAGCCTTGCTAGCATGCGTGCCCAAGCTTCCAGATTTGCAAGAAACTAAAATCTTATGTTTTAAAAGTCTAAAGGAAAGCATGCGTCCTAAATTCTAGATTTGCAAGAAACTAAAGTCTTATGTTTTCAAAGTCTAAAGGAAAGCATGCGAATATGATAGCCAAACAAACATAAAGAAAAAGGACCTGAAAATGTTGCTAGACAATCATCATATGTGTCGGAATTGAGAGATTCTATCCCAGAAGAATCGGTTTCTGAGTCTTCTTCATTTTCATCTTCAGGTAACGGTTTAATTTTCTCACTCAATAGGTGATCAGGTGTATGGTCAAAGCTATCACCTGAAGCCGCGACTACCATTCCAGCTAGCAAAAGCTGTAACTGCATGGGGTTGGATAATTTTGGAGTGGGCTGGTTGTGGTCGTCATGTGTGGGCTTTTGCTTTGAATTGTATTATGTGGTGAAAGGTGGTTCTCGTATTCCATCAATCTTGTTGGCAGTCATGTCGGTTGGGTACTCCTAAGTCACAGGTGCCATTGGTTGTTGGACCCCTGACAAAAGAGAAAATATATAAGAAAACATGGCAACACAATTATAGTACAATCACGAATTTAACTAAGATGATACTACTAATTACCTAAAGATGTTTTATGTATCAGGTACATTCATGTTGACATTTAAAGTCACTTACAGCCGTTCCTGATTATCTGTAAACCACATAAATACGTAAATAAACTGAGTTTAAAAAAATTATAGAGGAAATGGAAAGTATGCATTTAGAAGAGAGTATGACTTTTAGTTATGTGCAACTCAAAGGCTATGTCCAAACAACATATTAAGGTTGTTAAAGTACCTTATAAGCCTATCCAAACAGCTCATTTTTCCGCTGTTCAAACAACATGTAGAAAGTGTGTTTGAAAACCTGTAAAAATCAACGCGAAACATGTATAAAATGTTCAATGCCAAATTTGGCTGAAATTACACAACTGGGCTGACTTGGTTGGCTTTAAACCTGTCGGGTCACACCGGGGGTTCGAACTTTTTAGAACCAATTTCTTTTGACCTATTATCAAGGCCAAAACCGATTCAGGCTGCACATATATGGGTCTATCCTTCAAACATATACTGTTTTCAAAAGGTTAATAAAGCTGAAAGTTCACCCAATACAAATAAAGTTGCTTATCTATTTATGTCAGAAAACAATAAGCAGAAGAGTAGTCCTAAATTGCAACCCCAAAACCCTTAGAATACACATCTCGTCATCTTAAATCTTTGTGTCCTACTATGTCTAGAACAGGATTCTACTATGACGAAAATCAAATGGTTGGAGTTTGTTTCATCTTGCATGTGTTGTAAAAATGATTAAGCCACAAAATCACTTCAAAAAAGCATAACCAAACCTAGTGCAGGGTCAAGGTGCACATCGTACTAATGCGTCTTTGGCTGCTTTAAACCGCCTAAACCACTGCTGGTTCATGTTTGCTGTGGGCGCCACACTATAAAGATCGACATAGTCGCTCATAGGGGCATATCTCTCCGGATAAAGGATAGTCTAGATCTTGATTCACTATTTCCAGCCTTCCTTGTCGCCAAAGAAGAATGAGAATTGTACTATGATCGTTGTTTGTACCAACACCTGCGTCATTTATACACAGTTTCTTAGAAACAGGATCATGAAGAAGAAGGAATTCGTTTATAACATCAAAACGCATACCTCGGCTTCAATGCAAGGCTATTAAGTGCATAAATAACCAATGAAAAAAGCAGATACCTAAACCATAAGAGTACCAAAATTAGAGCAAAAAAATATGTGAAAGACTCATTATTCTGACATCTCTATAAACGTCCCTAATATTTTTTTGAATAATATGCATCAATGAGTAAAACAAAGACGACATATTCTCATCATCAAAAGTAGAGGATCCCACTCATGTTAAATACATTAAACTTTTTTAAATCAGCTACACAAAATTAACGAATCCTCTAAAGAAAGTAGTAAAACAAAAATTGTATTAAAGTAAGCTAAATCATCAATTAGATGTTTAGTGTTAGACCGACAGTGTACTAACATCGAAAATCGGTGTCATTATTCAACCAACAAAACTTATCTACAACTTTCTAAAGAACCTTTTGAATACAATAACAAAACCCATCAATTGGTTACTTGTAATTTTCGTTGTAAATGAAGAGTTGAGACACCCAAAGATTTTTGCCGACACAGCATAAATCCAATCAGCAACATGGCGATATATACTCCTCCTCCTCATCCTCTTGAAAAACAAAAATGAGATTAAACCCAAGCCACATCAAAAACCCTTAAATTTTGTGTTAACCTAATTTTCAATTGAAACCCTAATAGAATGAAAATAAATATTGTAAACATAAAAAAAAACTTACATGAATCTGTGGGTGTTATTACACTCATCATCTTCCTCATGATGAACTTAAGGTTTATGTTATCTATGGATCTTGGTAGCTTCTGGGTTTGTGAATCTGTGGAGAAGAAACTTGTGTGTGAGAGATGATGAGATAGTGGTGTTTGTGGGAGAGAAACACGTACCTCATACGTGTATGATTTTGAGAAAATGGTGAGTCGGTGAGAAACAAAATTAATGAGATCGGGTAAGGGGTGGGTTGGATGGGTAACAATTTAATGCAGCGGGTTAAAAGTCGGGCCGGGGTGACATTAATAAGCCTCGGGAAAATAATCTTAGTGGTTAATAATATAAGTATAATAGAGAATGATTTCTACTCATTCTCATCATTGGTTTTTTCGGTGGTTCCTGTGCGACAGAAAGGAGAAGACAAAAAGGGTTTTATCCCTTTTTGTCTAAAGTTCGACGCAACAAAAAGAAAGAGCAGGTTACCTGCCTGCTTGATTCGGGTATAGGGCGAACCCTTTCGGGGTTCGCCACGGATTCCAACTAGAAGATTGGGAGCATTATTTCAGCATGATTTGTACATGATTCCTCAACAATTACAATTTGATTTCAATTAATTATTTTTAATAATTTATTTGGTCTCGGCTTAATTTGTTGATGCTTGATATTTATTATGTTTAATTTTACTCTTGTCATTTAATTTATTAATTATTCTTTGGTTAATTATTTTTGATCTCTTTGTCTCACTATTGTTTCGTTAGATATTCTTTGACTATCGTCTAACCCTGGGTTTTGGTAGTACGGGTGGTTTGGACCTTGCTTGCCCCATTATTAGATTATCATGTCAATATGGGATCCATCGGGTACGGAGGATCTATGACTCCATCCCTAGTGTAGGAACTAACTGGTCTTCACACTTATCACTCAATATACTTAAAAAGCACATGAACTCTTTCAGAGAGAGTTAATAATCTGTATAGGTTATTAGATAAGTTTTGGGAATAGTTGGGATTAATCACTGGGAAACCTGGATCATCCTCCTTCTTACGATTTGGGGATCTGAGTAGATGCATTGAGAAGTATATGATAGACTAAATATACCTATTCAAGTCTATCGACTTTAGAAACCACTAATAAAACAAGAATTAGACATTGCACTTGAGATCAAGATAATTCAACCTTGGATATTTAATTAAGTTAAATGGGTTCATCTTCTTAGTAGTTTTCCACTATACCAATTCCTTTGATTGATAAAACTACTTTAATTCATCCCATTTATTTTCTTACAACTTAATCACTAAAACAGATTTAAAAACGTGACACTTTAAACTCAGATTTATTTCTACCCTTTAGCTCATAGGACGACCTTGGATTTACCATAACTGCACTACTCATGATCGGGTTCTCTTCCCGTTAGTGCGTTTGTAAGGTGAAACAAGTTTTATAATTTAAAACTTGGTAAATATATATTTAAAATAAAATACGCATCAATAAACTTGCAAAAGCCTTAGTTTAACAATTCTCTCATCCTATCTTTACTGCTTTATTGAGTCAAACCCTAAATTCACATTGTATATTTGTATATCGCACATTTTATGTTTAGTATAGTTTTCTTTGTTAGTTCCGTTCCCATGATCAGCCAGCAACGGAGGGATCTACCCCCAAGACATTCCATTAGTTAGGAATAGAAGTCTTTAGGTTTGATAAGAAGGAGAAAAAGTTAAGGGGGGGGGGGGGAAAAAAGTGGAATAGTGACCGACTGAGACGGACGCTTAATACTGGACAAACCCAACAAGGTATTAGTCATGAAGTTCGGTAAGCACTGAAGGGGTTGAAGAATGAAACGAATTGTAAGGATAATGGAGTGAAAAGAAGAAGTTCATCCATACACTTTGGCAGAAAACCGGGTCAATACAATAAACTGATCAGTAACACTAAGTGTTGATTATGGTATGAAGATGACAAACGTCATGACCAGTCTTTACGCAATGCACAACCCTCCCTAGCCAATAAGGTCGGGGAAAGTGTTAATTATTAAGATACGTATCAAAAAAATAACCCTCAATAATATATATATATATATATATATATATATATATTATATATATATATATATTATATATATATTATATATATATATAATACATATACATAAGCAAATTATCATACAAATTATTCTTAGGAAAGAATAATAAGTAATTAACACGGGTATCGTTCTCCTCGGTGAGAGGTGAATGGAAATTCTAGTGTTTGCTGTAATCGAGTTTTGATTGTCATTTTTAAGTTTTATGGAATTTTGATTTTTAAATCTATAACGCAATAGGTTGAAAGCACATAATAGGCACGCTAACCAAAAAAATAAAAGCAATTAAAATTCTAACGACTTTTAAGAAAAAACAAAACAATTTAATAACTAAAAACATACTTATTATCGACAAAATGACAAAATAAAACTCTTAAAAAACTCATAATGCAAAATATTCTAAACTAAATGTATTAAACAATTTTTAAAAAACAGAAATTATTTTTTTTGGATTTTTTAAACTAATTAAAACTATTTTTAAAACTAAATAAAATTAAAATTAAATAAAATATAAACTTAATCCTAAAAATTTGAGAAAATTTATAAAAATTCTTTAAGCTAAAAATGAGGTTTACAAAGAAAAAGGAACAAATAAGCAGTTACTAATAAGCTGTGAAAAATCATATAAGCAAAATAAGCCAAAACTGAAAGATCGGAGTATAACAATTAATGTACTTGCCAAAGGATCTAACAGAAATGTCACTAAGGGCGAATTTGGTAAAGGTGTTATGTGTGTTAAGGGAGAGGTCACAGGTTCGAGTCCTGTGACCTACCTTTTTTCCAAAAAACATTTTTTTTATTTTCTTTTTAAAACAGCTATAGAATAAGCAAAAATAAGCAAATTTAATAAAGCAATTTTTTCTAAAACTTTTTAATAAGCTGGATTAAGACACTTAAAAGCAAAACAGTTGTAAAAGTCTAAGTTAAGAATGTTTAGCAAATGGTTAAGACTGCATGAGCTTTTTGGACTGAATAAGCACTTAAAATTCTAATAAGCTAAAAATAGATGAACTACTAGTCCTATTAAGAACTTTTATCAACAAATAAGCAAACCAAATAAGCAAACCAAATAAGCTGAAAAGCACTATAAGCAACTAAACAGGTAGACAAAAAAATAGGACTAAAAGGATTTTTTTGACACTTTTTAAGCCAAGATTAATGGCTTACTAAGCATTGGAAATAAGTTCAAACCTCAAAACAGATTAAGACTAGTCCCTAAGGAACACATAAAAGCTGAATTTATGCAAAACGATTAAGTAAATAAGCTGAAAAGGGAAATTGAAATTGACAGTTTAACTACTTGTTCTTTTTGGCTTTTTGAAGAAAATGACTCATATTGCAGCTTAAACATAAGACTCAAAAAGTTAAAACAGATCTAATAAGCTAAAAACAGATTAAGAATGACACTTGAAAAACACAAATAAGCTGGAATTAGGAAGACTGATTTAGAAAATAAGCTAGAAAAAGATTATGCATATGACAGACTACACTAGTATTTTTTGACTTTTTGATGTGCAAAGGCTACTTGCAGATGGATTTTAAGACTCTAAAACTCATTTAGACAATTTAAAAACTTTAAACAGATAAAATTCATACTCCAATAAGCTAAAAGCAACAAAAATTAACCTAAATTAAACTATGATTTGACCTCAAATGCACTGCAAATAAAGACACTTAAGAACACCAACAAACTATTTAAACTAGATTGTTTATATCAAAATCTCACAAAAGGATTTCCTATTGACTCAAAATAGATTTAAAATAAGGCTAATGAAACCATTTGAAGCAATAAAACTACACTTAAAGTAGAATCACACAGATAAGGAGTTTGGTCATCTTTTAAACTAGCAGACCTAGAATATAGATAAATCAAACTTCAAATCTTAACAAAACTGAATTTAAGCTTATAAAAACTAGCTCTAAGACTAATTAAGAGCTTATGAAATTTGACTTGGGAACCAAAAATAGATTTCACTTGAATTTACCATGATAAATGTCCTTAACCCAAACACCCCTTTAGATAATGAAAATCTAAATTTAAACTAAAACAGACTTTAAAAAGCTTTAAATTGCATTTACAGATTGAGAACTAAAATAATAAAAGACAAATAAGCAGAAACATATGAAAAATAAGCACTTATCAATAAGCTGAACTAATGAGCTAATTTGACTATTTTTGCACAGTTTTAATGAAAACTCAAATTAAACTATATTTAAACTATAAACTAGATGCAATAAGCTAATACTAGGCTAAATAAGCACAAATAAGCTAAGCATAAGCATAAATAAGCAGTTTAATAAGCTGATATTGAAATTAAGCTAAAATAAGGAAAAGTAAACATACTTTAGTCCTTTGCTTAAACAAGGACCAAAATGCTCTAAGAGCTGATCTACAAGCTCCAGCTTATAAAGTCCCTATAAGCCCTTCCAGGTTTGGCTTATCTTCCAAAAGCTTATTCCATTACCAAACTTATAGAATAATAAAACAAAAGACTCAAACAAGCTTCCAAAGGCTTATTTGAGCTTAATAGTGACTGAATGATAGCTTAAGCTTATTAGAACTATTTAGGCGATTCCATAATTCATAGTAACAGATTTTGTATAAAAGTAGAAGGAATTTAAGACACGAATTTAAAAAGAAAATTTGAATTTTTATTAAAACTTTGCATGAGGTTTTCAATTCTTTAAAATGAGAAGTTACATTATTTAAAGGGGACAAATAAGCTAAAAATTATGCTACAATACTACTTATACTACACTAGATACGATCTCTACTTGTGTGAATTAACCCTCTAATTTATAGTGAAAGAGGAAGGTGGAGGGTTTAGGCCCTTGAGGAGCTTCTTCCAGCCCTTCCTTTCTTGGACCCTTGATATTTTAAATTCATCTTCAAATCCCTCTTTTTCGAGCGTTGGATCCATACACGTACTTTCCACCAATCAAATAAAGAGGGGATTGCCAGCGGTGACCCGTATGAGTTTTTTATGTGTGTAATAGGTGTCAGGCTATGGCCTTCTAGAATGAGAAGGAGGGTGTGAAGGGAAATGGTTTTTTTACCCATTACATAACTATTTAGCAAGGGTGGAGGAGGATAATCAAGTAATAGTTGAACTATGGGTTTTTTTTATTTTGATTGATCGGGTATGGGATTGGGATTAGGAATTATAATCTTGGGCAGGATAAGGATTTGGATTAATGGATTTGTGGATTATTTTTTAGGCTGTTATGATTTTGGACTGGGAATTGATTGATAACTTTCAAATATTAATGGACTGACCCGGCCCACAAAATGGGTACGAGTTGATCCATTAAAAATGAATACGCCTGCGGTTTTGCTTTTCTCATGCTCTTCCAATCTCGTGCTCGGTTTTGTCCTTTTTTGCTTTGTTTTTGTCCATTTTTGATATATCCGTTACCTGCAAGACATAATTCACAAAACACACATATACAATGTATTTTTCATATATTATCGGTCGTTTAAGCTCGTTTTAATAAAGAAAAATAATATGTGAATAAACACATATAAAAAATCCCCCATACTAAGCTATTGTCGTGTCCTCACGCAATGTCATATACACATAGAAAACTAAAAATTTCAACCCCCTTAGACTAATTACCTTGATAAGTAGCTAAGTGTTCATCTAAGGGGATTAAGAAATTACTAGTTTAAAACGCCTCGTTTTACCATTTTATATGCATACATTTATTATTATCATTCATTCATATCATAACTTTAAGGATCACGGAACAAGTAACACAAAAAGGATAAATTCATCGTCCTTGATTTTTCACCTGCCCCAAACCAAGCTTAAAAACGAGATCATTGTTAAATACAAGTTAAGATGCTAACACTACTCATATTTGCAATTTGTGTAAGCCTAAACTAACTTTTCACTCCCGATGGAACAATATCTTTAAATGTGTATGTGCTCATTTCGAATTTCGACCATCCGTTCGACATTTTAAGAAAATTGTCATCCTTCTAAGCATAACGTTCCCCTCAAGAATTATGATTATGAAGGCGAGATCATTCCATGTAGCGACTTTCTTCTCGGCACATCCCAACCGAGAACGGCTTAGTGGTGAACTGGATTTTGTAAAACCACACAATAGATTAGTATCGGATATCACGGGAAATTTGGTTTCATATAAACTCTTTTAGGCTTCCAGTTATACTAACACTTCTTCATTTACAACTTTTAACGAAGGGATAAAAGTCTTTGTTCTATTGGCATGATGTTAATTTTTGATTAATGTGGATTTTCCATATTTGTTATTGTTTCTTTAATTGTTTGTATTAACAGTTATATTTTTAGTCTTTTTTAACTCCCAACACTTTAAACATAACTGTCAATAGGGCAGTTGGAGTTCCGACCATGTTCAAGTGTCTTATTTTCGGCTTCAGACCTTGCAGTATAGAAGTAGGTCACATCGGTTGAGGAAGTCATGGTGAACAGTGGGGTTGAGGTAATTTTGGTGGTGTGTGTTTGTGTGTGTGTGTGTGTGTGTGTGGTGTGGTGTGTGTGGTGTGTGGTAGGTGTTTGTGGATTTGTCGGGGGTGGTAATCTAGTGTGTGTTTATGGGGGAGGTGGTGTTTTTGTGTTGGTTTGCTCTTTATTATTTTATATTTTGAACTATGACTTTATAGTCTTTTTTATGGTGATTTTGTTTTATATATAGCGATTTTTTTAAGGGGTGATTAAAACCACAACTTTATTGTAGTGTTTGCGATAATGAGCACGGTTTAGTTGTCCGGTTTGACGCTTTCAGGGTGGTGGTTTTAGACTCTTAATTTCACTTTTAGGTGCGATGTTGTGTTCACTTAGTTGAAGTGAGGTGATGAATTAGGGTGTAGCATTTGAGTGATGGGGAGTAGGCCGATTTGGTTTTGAGGGATGTCTTTTTGTGAATGAGTTGGGTGGCGTTTTTTTTCTAGAGGGGCTGTGTGTTTGGCGTTTTTGGTTAATTGATTTGAGTGGAGGGGGTCTTGATTGATTTTGAGTGGTGGGTTATTGAGGGGTTGTTTTCGTAGTGATTTTTGCGGGGATGGGTTTGTGGTGTATGTGGGGCGATTGAGAAGGTGGGATTATGTATGGAGCGTAGTAATTGGAATTTTGTGTGAGGCTGGAGATAATACGGTGGTTTAGGAAATTTATTGGGTTGAAGTTTATGGGTGGGGTTGGGGGGCGTTTGGGGGGTTTTGGGGGGCTGTTACTTGATTTGTGGGGGGGGGGTGGGGGGGTGGAAAACAAAAAAAAAAAACATAACACAAAATAAAAAAATTTTGGGGGGTTAGGTTGTGGGAGTTGGATTGGATTGGATTGTGATTTGAGTGTTTGGAGTAAAAATGATAAGATGTTTTTAGTATTTATGGGGAAGGTTGGGTGGGGGGGGGGGGGGTTTGGGGGGGTGGGGTGGGTTGGGGGTGGTTTTTGGGGAAGTAGTACGTTTTCGGAAGGCTCGTATGCCGTTTATTAATTTTTGTTTTATAGTTAAACGTTAATCAATAAGATTATGGATTCTGATTACCCAGTTATTAGCATGCTAAGGAATAAGATTGCTCGTGATGTGAATGATGGACATAATCACAGAGTGGTGAGTCGTAATTTTCTGGTTAATAATGTTCATTTGTTTAAAACACAAGCCAGTAAATCGGAAAGGAACACCCCCCCCACCACCGAGGGGGACTCTCACGTCACATACTTATTTAGATGATAGTTTAGAAAATAGATTCAGAAAATAATAAGAATAGATACACGGGTTGCCTCCCAAGAAGCGCTTGTTTTTGTGCGAGTCCTCTTAGCTGAAGTATCACCATATCATCGTTGATTTTAGTGGACGAAACATATGGAAGAGAGGAAAAACCATTCCAATTGGACTTTCATATGACACCGACTTCTAAGGATATAATTATTTCTGATAAGCGGAGATGTCGGTGGTCCTTATTTGGTTTTCAACGCAATCAAGGAGGAGTGGTGTGTGTGGTTGTTTGGTTTCGATAAGGTGTGGGGTTTGTTAGGTTGTTTTTGGAGGATGTTATGTGGGGTGGTTTTGTGGCCGGGGTTTGGGGGGTTTATTTGTAGTTGGGTTGAAGATTTTGGGCGATTTGGGACTATGGATGCGGGGGGTGTTTGGTTTGGGTGTGTTTGGTGTGTTTGGGGGGAATTGATAATCGGGGGAAATTTTTCCTAGTGAGTATTGTGGAGAATTTGGATCATGGTCGATGGTTCTGATTATTTGAGTATGGGGGTCTTGATCATTTTTCTAACCGCATCCGCCCGAGCTGAGATTGGTTGTGGGGGATGTTTTTAGATTTATGAGATAGTCCGTGTGGTGGGAGAAAAAGAAGTGGTGTAGTTGAGGGAAAGCTTTTTAAGGTGTTATGTTGTGTGGGTGGTGGGTTGTGGTAAGAACTTGGTTTGGTTGGGGGAGTGAGGTTGGGTTATTGCTGTGGTGTTGTTGGTTTGCATGGGTTTTTAGATAATCGTGTAGCGTAGTTTGGAAGACAGCCGTGGGTTTATACCGCTAATCAATACAAGTACCGGTGGAGGGATTCATCTTGTGTAAGGAATTGCTCTCGGTTTCTTCCTTTAGGAAATCGACCTCCATTCTATAATATCTATCAATCATTTTTGCGTGGATAGTGGACGGGGTAGAGGTTTGAGGGAGATAGATTGGGGGGTACTTTCATGTGGGTGGGGAAGAGAGAGAGTGGGGAAAGAGTCTATAAGTGCGTTTTTGTCGGTGAGTAGGAATCGTGTGTGGGTAGCAGGATGATTTGGCTTTTTGTGATGGGGGAGTTGTTTTGGGGGTTTTGGGGAAGTGGTTTATGAAGAAGATTGCATCTAAGGGTAGAGGATGATGGGGTGGGGGGGGGGGGGTTTCTTGATGCGTTTTAGGATCTGAAAAAGGGGGTTGTGAGGTATTAAGGAGGGAAAGTAACTGGGATTATCTCAACAAAAGCGGGGATTGGTTTATAAAAGCTACTAGCTTTGTGGTTGTTATATTTAATCGGATCTCTATTGGGGTTTGGAACACAACGGTCATCCCTCTAATCACTAGACTTTATTTTCTTCGTATGATTTCCTTTTCAGGTTTTAGTGATTAGTTTCTAATACACATGGTTGGTGTGTGTGTCACGGCTGATCAAATGTGGATGCGTTTGTGGGGTGTGGATTTGGATGAGTAGGTGGTTGGGGTTTTGTTGGGCTGGACTTTGGTTGTAGATATAGCCGCGGATGATGGGGATTCATGACGGTATTATTAATTAATATTGATAAAGTCGCGAGGATCGGAGTATGTGTACTTTCCTTAGTAGCTGCTCTTTTGTATTAGTTTCTTGTGCTATTTAGGTTTGTATTGATGTGTGGTTGGGGGGACAAGGTTATGGCTGATTGGAAAGGTATAGATGGGTGGGGTGGGGGGGGTGAGGTTTAGATGTGGTGACGTGGGAGTTGGGGGGGGTGGGGGGGACAGAAACACTTATTTCAGGTTGTGTTAGTTTTTATAGACATAGTGTAGGAGATGATTTTTTGGAGATGTGGTCTAAGATAATGGTGGGAGACTTATTTTGTGGGGTGGGGAGGGTGGGTTTTCGACGGTTGTATATGGTGGGGTGTTTTATTTTAAACACTTTGTGTTGTGTGTGTGAGTGATGTGCGGGAGGCGCTAGTGACTGCGGGTGACGGGTGAGGTATTGCATTTTAATGGGGGTGTTTAGGGCCATATGTTAGATATAGTGGTGGGAGTGGTAGGGGGGGTGGGTGGGGGTGATGTTTTGGTGGGGTGGAGGGGTTGGGGGGTGGTTATTTGGTTTGGTGGGGTGGGTATTTAGATTGGGGGGCAAGGGGAGAGTTCATTGGACGTATTAGGTGGTATTGGGAATGAGGGGGGGTTTTGGTCATCCTATGTGAGTGATTAGCTGCGCGTAGCACAGCATTGGTGTTGCGTTTTACCTTGGGATTGGGGTAGTTGTGATACAATGATGCTTGATTATAGATTCTCCAGGGTCGGATCTAGAGTGCGGCGAGGGGGTCGTGGGTGGGTGGGAGCGGTGGGTTGGGGGGGGTGTTTTTTTTTTTTTATGGATGGTGGATTGGTGGGTGTTGTTGGGTGTGCGGAGGTTGAGGATGTGTAGGGGGGATGAGAAGTTTATTGCTATTTGGGTTTGGCAAGAGTGGTAGTGTAATCGGGGGGGTGGTTTATTTTTGTCGTTTTATTGGTTTTATTTAAACGGACGCTCCACACCACGTGCACCTCGAAAACAAAGGACCATGTTGAAAATATTATCAGAAAATAGTTGACTATTAGTGTGGTAGAGAGAATAAGAATTAAACGAATAGAGTTTAGAGAAGAATATTTTTAGATTTTTTTTTAATATTACATAAGGTTTAAAGAGTAATTTAAAAAATAGTAAATTGTTGTTGGTAACCGATAGTCATTTAAATGTGAACGGTAGCTATCCTAGAAAGATAAGAGATACGCACAAAAGAAGAGGGGTAGGGGGAGAGAAGGTAAGCCCGGACACAAGCCGCGTTTTTTAAAAAACTTCTTATGCTTTCGGGATTGAATAAAAGTTCCAGTAGAGATCAAACCCTCTTATACCTCTCTTATAGTTTGTTAATTTAAGATGAGATGAATTTTAACAATAGACACACACGGGGTTATTTCAATAATTTAGATAAAGAAAATATTTTATATAAAAATAGAAAGAGTTAATATATAATATATTTTTGATTTTTTATAAATTAAAACGAAAACTTTAACGGGGAAAGGATCTTCAAGGAATTTTTTGAAACACGAACAATCCCGTAAAAATGATACACCTCTCCCCGGCAGCACACCACGGGGCGCCATTTTGTTTAATCGTTAAGATAAGTATCAAACAAATAATCCTCAATATTATTATTATATATATTATATATATATATGTTATGTAATATATGTTTGTATTTATATGTATGTTTTATATATTATGGATGTATTTATAAGTATGTATTTATTTATGTATCCATATATTATTGCTAATATATATATGTTTTTTATATATATTTGTAAATTTTACATAAGCAATGTATCATACAAATTAATCTTTGGGATAGAATAATAAGTATTCATACAAGGGTATCGTTCTCATCACGGCTTAAGAGTGGTGTTGAGGTTATATTTCTACGTTCTGGGGGTTTCTTTTCGAGACTGTGATTTGGGGTGTTGGTTGTGGGGTGTGGAGGGCCGTTTGAGTTGTATAGATTTGGAGTTTATGTGTTTAGGACTAGAGTTAAGTTTTTTCTTTTTTTTTGTTTGGATTGCGTTTTGGAGTTAGTGGGGTTGTTTTTTTTTTTTTGTTGGTTGTTAGTTATTATTAGGTGGAACCTTTTTTGGTATTTTTGGTTGTTTTCTCTTTAAAAACTCTATAATGCTAAGTGTCTAATCTTAAAATTGTATATTTAAAACTAATTTTAAGAAAAAAAAACATAAAAAATATTTTTTTTGGATTTTTTAAACTAATTATTAAAATTTTTAAAACCTAAATAAAACTAAAAATATAAAAACTTAACTAAAATTTGTAGAAAAATCTTATAAAAAATTTCTTTAAGCCTAAAAATGAGGTTTACAAAGGGAAAAAAGGGAAACAAATAAGCCAATTACTAAAAAGTTGTGAAAAAATCTATTAAGCAAATTAAGCCAAAATTGAAATGGTATAACATATTAATGATGCAAATGGGTACTAACAGATAAAAAGTCCAGGGCGCAGATGGTAAAGGTGTAGGTGTGTTGTGGGGGGAGGTCAAGGTTAGAGTCCTGTTGACCTACCTTTTTGCCAAAAAACATTTTTTTTTTTGATTTTTCTTTTTAAAAAACCGCTTAATTAGATAAGCAAATAAATAAGCAAATTTAAATAAAGGCAAACTTTTCTAAAACTTTTTAATACAGCTGGATTAGACTACTTTAAAAGCAAAAACTGTTGTAAAAAGTCTAAGTTTTATTGTTAAGACTGTTTAGCAAAATGGTTTAAGACTGCATTAAGCTTTTTTGACTTGATAAGCACTAAAATTCTAATAAGATAAAAAAGTATGAACAATTTTTTTGGATTTTTGGATTTATGACAAAAATTTAACTTTCGAGGACGAAAGGATCTTCAAACCAAATTCACAAACTCGAAACGAAGGAATCGCTTACACAAGTCCCCGGCAGCGGCGCCAAAAACTGATTCGTAGTTTTATACACGTAAAATATAATATAAAATAATATAATCCCGAGAGTAATTAAGAAAGTTACCAAGTTACCTTGATAAAATTCACTCTCAAAAATATATATAATATAATATAAAATACGTATATTAGACCGGGCAAGTATGATCACCCGGGTCGTTTTCCCCAACGACTCATGCAATGGAAACCTCGATCTCGTTCGGAATGATTGATTTGAATAAGAAAAGAGATATTTTTGATTTATTTATGCTACTAAAATTAAAGGCACAATTAAACAACTAATTAACAAATTAAACTAATTACGAAAGTAAATAAAATGCGACATTTAAGAAAACAAATACAATTTAAATCTTAAAAATATAGAAAAATGGTTTTTAAACTCTAAAAATGTGCAGAAAAATCATGGAACAAAAAGCCCCAATTTTAAACTAGTAATTATTAACTAATTTAACTAATTAAACTAAAAAACCTAATTTTATTATTTAATTAAACTAAATTTATAAATCTAAAATTAAATCTGCCAAAACACATGGGTTGAAAGTGACACAAAACAAAGTTGAGGGTAGGCGGCCAAACATTAAAGTTTTATGAAAAACACAAAGTTTGATCTATTGACAGAAATAGTCCCTGGACTTGGGACTGACTAGACTTAACAATTAAACTAACGAAGGACTATCTATGTAATTAACTAAGGACTAACGGTGATACTAGCAAGGACTAACTGAGTAACTTTTTACTAACAGAAACTTTCAAAAGTTACAAAACAGGTCCCTGCATTAATTAAAATCCAACAACCAGCATCCCCTATAATTTTATTTACTATTAAAAAGCATTAAAAAGATAAAAGGAAATAAAAAGAACAAGGGGCAAAGATGCAAGTGAAACTTGGGGGTTAGCGGGGTAAATTTTATTTTTTTTTGTAAAGTTTAATAAAAAACACAAAGTTTCACTAAACGGCAGAAAGGCCCCCATGAACTTGGGGACGAACTAGACTAACACTTAAACGAACAAAGGACTAAGCTAGGTGCTTTAACTAAGGACTAACTGCGCATTTGACAAGGACTAACTGTGTAAATTTAAACTAACAGAAACTATAAAAATGGACAAAACAGGCCCCTGCACTCCCTAACTTCTAACAAACAGCATCCATTTTGATTAAATCAGCTTATTAACTAGCTTTTTAAGACTACTTTTATAAAAAAAAAACTAACTAATAACTTATTTAAAATAAGGCTGAATGGCTTATCACTTATAAGCTTCTTTTGGTTTTTGTTTTATTTTTTTTTTTATTCTTATCAGCTTAGTATCAACCTTCTCTAGCTAAGTAAACATAGCAATCTTCAAGGCACTTAACAGACTTTCCACTACTTTATAAAATCGGCTTAATCAACTATTTAGCAAATCCATACAACTTAATAAGAAAACAGAACAAGAACACATGTAAAACAAAAATAAGGTGTACCTTGGATTCACCCAGCAAGAACAGGACAGCAATAAGCTGTGTGGGCTTATGGCTTAATCCACATAAGCCCTAAATCAAACCAACAATCCTAATCTAGCCCCGACTGCTGACCCACACTCTTAACCCATTAGCTCCGCAGCCATCCAACTCCAATAAAGACTCCACGCACTTGAACAAATCAACAATAACAAACACCTCAGTTTTTTTCTTTACAGAATTAATTGGAAAACAAATTTAAATATGAAATAAGACTTGAATTAAAAATGAAATAAATTTTATTACAATACAAATTAAATAACAGAATTTGAAATTACATAAAAACGACTCCTAACAACGTGAATCGAAAATTAGAACTACAAAAATATAAAACTGAAAAATTAACCACTAAATACTCCTCCCGTGTCTGGAAATGAGGGTGGTATTTATACCCGAAGCTCGAGCTCCCCACCAATACTTCCTAGGTTCCTTCTTCTCAGCTTCAATCTGGACATGATGCAATCATTTTGTGAAGTGGTAATTCAACAAAAGCAAGCGGCTAATATCGATCAATCACCTCCTTAAGAAATGACTATCCAAGAAATGGAGGATCTAAAGCAGCATTATTTAGATGAAATGTTAAGTTTAAGTAATGACTTATAGATTAATGATTATCGTAATGAGAAAATAGATATTCGTTATAGAAGGGAATATGAAATTATGATTGATGAGCTTAAGGGAAAATTCAATAAAATGAGTATTGAAATTATAAAAATGGAGAAAGAGCTTCGATAGCAGGCGGCTAATGTTAGTACTCATACTCCCGAGCCTTCGCGACGTTTCAATTTTTATGATGACGATGATTACGAGGAGAGTACTATTCCTTTGAATGAAATTGTTTCTCAAATACCCCCGTCTATTGCAATCACTCCCGTCTTATCAATTTTGGAGACCGAGGACTCTCTCAGTATGGGGGATGAGGATCTTAGCACTATTCCTGAAACAGAATCGGACAAATTCATAAAGTCTAGTGTTGAGGACCTTGTCCCAATCCCAAGTGAGTCCGAGGATACTTCCGAGACTGATAGTGATTGTGATTTACCTTTGTGTGATGATTTCTCTCCCATTCCTGAGGGAAATCCGTGACTTTCTCTAACCCTCTCTTCGATTCAAATGATGATTTTACCTCTAGTGATGACGAGTCACTATCCGATGAGGACATTCCGGAAGATAATGTTAAAATTTACTCGAACCCTTTTTCAAATTCGATGACGAATACATCTCTAATGACGTAAATCCTCTTTTTGATGAGGTGATAGGAGTGCAAGGCTTCTTATGATTCTAATATTAATGAGCCAGCTTTGCTAGTCACACCTCTATCCGCTTTTAATGAGGATGAATGTTTCGACCAAGGTGGCGACGTTGATGAGATTGAGCTTCTACTTCACCGTGATCCGTCTACTCCTAAGATAAGCGTTGCTTCCATTCTCGAGGGGTTCACCGATGAACCGCCTCTCGAAGAGAATGATGATTTATTTGATTTGGAATCTAAAGAGAATGAATGGAAGAAGATTTTGTACGATACTCCAATTGATGATTTGATAACCGAGGATAAAGTTTTCGACCTCGGGATTCCGGAGAATTTTTTTTCTCCAACATATGTGAGCTTACCCTTTAAGGATCGCCATTATCTTTCCCTCATATATGTTATCCGAATTTTTCTTCCTTATTTCACCCATCCGGTGGAATCTCCTTTTCTTCTCTCCTCCGGGAGTGAGGATACTATTTTTGACCCCGGCATCTCTGCTTTTCATTTTTCTCTAAAACCGGTGGCATCTCATCGGAGTGGAACTTTCATGTACTTCTTGAATGAAAGTCCGATGGAGATTGACTCTTCCACATGTTTTGACCCTAATATCACAATGATATGGGGTGAGTCAAGCTAGAGACTCACACAAAAACAAGCGCTTCTCGGGAGGCAACCCGTGTTTCTATTTTCTTTTTCTATTTTCTAATAAGTGTGACGTGAGGAGGCTCGCCTCTTCCTTTCTCGTGTTTCGTGTTTTGTGTTTTATGTCCAGGATTGCCTGGATTATGAAGACTCTCGTGCTCATAGTTTTGTCCAACGTTCACTCGCTCTTCAATCCTTCGCATGCTTATGGGAATCCGATATCCTTGATCTTATTGATTAACGTTTATCTATTAGCATAATTAATAAACGGTTTTAGATTTGCGTAGAGACCCCTTAATATTTGGATTATGCCTTAAAATTAGTATGGGGGTGACAGTCTCACATTGAGGACAATGTGTAGTTCTAGTATGGGGGGTATCTTTCGATTTGATCTTACTTGCATTTGCCTTGTCTTCACGTAACCTCGTTTTGCCATCAAAAATAGCAAAAATATGTGATTTTAGGCCAAAATTTAAATTTTTTCAAAAATAAAATAAGTGTTTTGACACAAATGTTTACTTTCCGTTGGTGAGAATAAGAATAAATTTTGACTTGATCGAGTATGTTGCGCTCTAGCTTGCCTCTTAACCTATATAAATGAAAGCTTTTGCTAGTCTTTTATACAAGAAGCTTCAAAACGCGAATTCTAGCTAGAAAAAGCCAAGAGTTTGCAAGTTTCCATGATAGACTTTAAATATGCAAAGCTTAATTTTATTAGACTAAGCATTCGCGGATCTTTTTATTAAAGATTTTAAATTTGCGAAGAACGAGAAATGATGGAGTTGAATATAAGTTGGATGTTAAGCAAGGATTAGTTGGTTATCTTAAGAGCTCATAAGTGTAATTTGTGGCTTTTCCTCCCCGAAGCTTCTAACCAGACTAATAATACGTGCTCTTTTCGGGAATTAGACAAGTTAGTGGTTTTATCACTTAAAAGTCCTTTTAAAATCAACATTTTTAGACATTTTAGTCTTAGTTCAAATTTATACTTAATTTTTTTTTAAATAATTTTTTTCTATATGTCGTGGTAATGTGAAGTGTTAAAAAAATATATATATTATAATATAAATTGTGGGCTGATAAAAGTTTACTGTCTCTGGTCGGTTCGCTGCCGATGTGGCAGTCTTCAAAAGAAGGCCCATAGTAAGAATAATAATCCGAGACTAATAAAAGTTTGTTGCATCTGGTCTGTTCGCTCCCGATGTTGCAGCCTTCAAAAAGGTCGAGGATTTCAGAAGCCGAAATAAGACAACTGGATCATGGTCGGCTCGCATACCGATGTGACAGTTCGTTTAAAGGGTGTAGGGTATAAGTATAATTATATTAATGTTAAGTGTAATGTATGTGTTTGAATAGATATAGGGAGAATCTCTTTTTCTTAAATTTAAATATGCTTTTGAACTAAGACTATTTTTGCTTTAAGTTGTGGTCTTTCTAAATGAAGTGTTTTTTTAACGGGATCTAGCGTTTTGAAACCTGAAGGTCATGAGTTCGATACTATTCTCTGCGGCGGTGTCAAAAAGCTCTGGTCACCTAAGCTATTGGTCTCGGCTGAAGATGTTGCCTGTGAGAAAGTCGCTCATGGAATGTATCGCCTTCAAAAATCATCAACTCTGGGTGGAACGTTACATTTAGAAGGATTACAACTTTCTTAAAAATGTCGATTGGATGGTCGAAATTCGATTTAAGCACATACACATTTATAAATATTGATCCATCAGGAGTGAAAAGTTAGTTTAGGCTTACACAAATTACAAATATGAGTAGTGTTAGCATCTTTATCTTGTATTTAACTAGGCTTTTATTTTTAGCTGGTTTTGGGCAGCGTGAAAATCAAGGCGATGAAATTTATCTTTAGGACCTGTTTAAAAAGTGTTTCTTGTTTCGTGATCTAAAGTTATTATTACATTATAAAAGTCAAACATGTTTTCACTGTGAAATATATATATATATATATATATATATATATATATATATATATATATATATAGATATATATCTATATATATATATATATATAAAAAGAAAATGTAAAACAGGGCGGTTCAAACTTTTAGTTCTTAATCCCCTTAGATGAGCACCTTAGCTACTTTTCGAGGTGATTAGTTTAGAGGGATTGGAATTTTTGGTTTTAAGCGTGTATTTATAACATTGTGTGAGGACACGACAATGGCTTAGTATGGAGGATTTTGGTATGTGCTTAAATACACATACCGTTTACCTAATTAAACGAGCTAAAATGACCATTAATGACCAAAAATACATAAGAAATGCATTGTATATGTGTATTTTGTAATTTGTGTCTTGCAAGTACGAATAAACCTTTAATACTAGTATAAATAGACTAGGCCAAATAAGGGTTAAATAAATTATATGGTATAATAGAAATGAAACGTTGCCTAGCGCAGTTGGTTTCATTGGGTGAGTTAAAACTTAAACCAAGAGGTCGTGGGTTCGAAACGCAGGAGGGTTTATCCCCTCCACGCCACGTCAGTTGACACGTGGCATGCTACGTGGCGGGCCCAGGCCCAAGACCCGACCTGACCCGGCCCAAGACCCGACCTGACCCGGCCCAAGACCCGGCCCGCGACACGACCTGACCCGGTTAGCCACCACCGTTGACCACCGTTGACCGGTGGTCCGGCGGTGGTCCGACGGTGGTCCGCCGCCGTTGACCGTCGTTGGACACCGTTGACTGCCGCCGTTGACCACCGTTGAACAACTTAGTTTTTAAAAAGTAGCTTATTTAGTTATCTGTTTTTAGCCTTTAAATTCAGCATTTTTCATTTTTCAAAACTTAAAGTAATTCAGTATAAGTGGTCTGTTTTCAAAGTGCTTTTTCAATAAGCAAAAAGTTTTCAAAGTTCTTTTCAAAAGAAGATTTGTGTAGCTTGTAGGATAAGTCTTAAGTAGGTACAAGTCATTTTGCTTAAAAACCTGATTTGCTAGCTTAAATTTAAGCTCAAAGTTGCCTCAAGAGGCTGATTGGTTTAAGGTTTTCATTAAGAGCTTATTTTGATTTTCAGCTTATGGCTTAATCAATATGTGGCTTATTTTTTGTCTTATGCTTATTAGACAAGCTTATTGTTTGTCTCAGTTGTATTTTAAGTTTTTCATTGCTTCATATGTGCTTAAAATGTGCCAAACAGTTAGTTTTTTTTAGTAGTATAGTTTTTAGGATATCTGTCTTTAACTGCTTATTTGTGGGCTTATCTTAGGTTTATAAAAAAGTCAATTTTACAAAAATTGATTATTTTTTAGAGTTTTAAAAAGTTATAAAAATAGAAAAAATTAAAACACTTGGGAAAGTAGGAAGCCCCGGGTGAGCAAGGCTCGAACCCGGGACCTGTACCACCCTCTCCAAGTGTTTTATCCCCCACACACATAACCATCACGCTACAATAGCTCATCCGTTATTACTTTGCATTATCTATCTTTTATATACGTTTTAGGCATATTAGTATAATAAGCTGTTTTAGCTTATTAGATAAGCTGTGTTCCCGAGCTTATTTTTCCTAGATTCCTTTTAGTTCAAGCACTTCTATAATTTTTTCAGAAATTTTTTATAATAGTTTAGTATTATTAAACATTTATTTTTTATTAAAAACTTTAAAAATTCATAAAAAAATAGAAAATTAATCAAAAAAATTAATTTCTTTTTAAAAAATTCTTTTATCATATAGTTTTCTAGTAAAATTAGTTTTTGCTTCCGTAGGGTTAAAATTGCAAAATTTCAATTTTAAAGAACGAGATTCGTTACCGTTCACCAGATAGTTCGTTATTATTTAAGCACAATCCAACTTTGTTTTTGTTCTAGTGTTTCTTTAACTTACTATTTATCAATTATAGACTATAAGGAAGAGAAAATTTTAATTTTAGGTTTAAATTTGGAAATTTAAGGATATTAATCACCGTTTAGGGTTCCCGTTTTGTGTTTTTAGTTAAAGTTTAAATTCCCGTTGTTAAAGTTAGGTTTAATTGTCCTTTAATTTGCTCACTTTTAGGATCTTAGAAAACAAATCATCTTCGAACCAATTCAAATCATTGTCCAAATAACAAACGTGATCTCAATTTCATAAATCACGAGTAAACTACCCGTAAATCACTTTACCGATAAATATACGTATATTAATATAGTAATTGTGAGAATTTCCTTTCTTCCCTTTGTCCTCAATTGGTAGTTTTGGTAATTTCTATACCTTAGATATTAATACACGTGTATACAACTTTACTGCATCAATGGACTTATGATGTTTGAGATATAAGATGACCCATTGATCTATGAGAGATATTGGGCATAGATGGGTGTAGAGTAGACGTCCGCCCAAGGCAAGAAGGAGGTGTTTGGTTTATGGATTTAGAGAATAATGAATTTGGTATTACAACCATGTTGATATAAATAATACTAAAAAAAATTATTAATATTTTCACATCTTTTAACGTTTTGATAATCGACAAAATAAAACGTTCACTATAAAATTAAACGTAAACAAGTAAATTAGTATTAAATTTTCAATTCTAAATATAACACTTAAAGGTATGAATAAAATAAATGCTTAATGCAATTTATGATCAAAGGAAGTTTTATTCAACCTCACACTTTTATAAAAAAGACTGAAAACATTTTTATAACATTACAAAACATATTCTACCAATTAACAGAAATGTATATATCAAATAAACAATTTTGAAATTCCAAAATTTCGGACCTAAAACGGCAAGAAAAGATTCTGAAAAATCCCCATACACAAAATGACAAACTGTGGAGCCCAATCTAGGGCGGACCCCCCTTAAAACACGGGCCCCCCCTTAATTTATAAGGGGACCGCCCACCAATTATAAGGGGACCACCCATAGATAGAACGCTCTTCCAGATTAGTCCTATAAAAACTGGACTTTTCCCTACTATTTACTCACCTTTTGCACTCCATTCATTCATTTTTTTTTATTGTTCTAAAATAACCCACACATCTTCTTAAAATCCTTTATCATCAACATTAGCTTTTTTTCTAATTATATCCAAGGCACAATCCTCAAGAGCAATGAAAAATATTTCATCCATCAATGAAGAATGTATTACACTGTTGTGTGTTGTTGCAATCTTATTGCATTCCATTAATCATAACTTGTAAAACAATTTAAATCTTATAAATTATGTTAGTTGTTTAATCTGGTGATTGGTTAAGAATATTAGAACTGGTGATCTTTCCTAGTAGTGTTAGTTAGAAGTGATAATGAAGTAGTGGCTTGGTGAAGTAGTGGAGTGAAGCAAACTAAGGTGTGAAGAAGTTGATAGTCGTGATCAAGTCCGAAGACAGAGTTGTGTAGTAATTGTGTAGATTGGTTCTAGCTAAGATTAAACCACATCTAGCTTAGTGTCAGAAATCAAGATAAGCGAAGTTTGTGTAAGTTTTTCTCCACCATAATTAGCTTGTGGACATAGTAAAAAAAACTCTCGAGTTATGTGACGAGTAGCAGAGAGTAGGGCGAAGATGCTTGTACCGAACCACTATAAATCCTCACGTTTTGGGTTTATTATACTTACTCTTATCTCTTGTCTTACTATTATTTTTTCATACTATCCTATTGGATTGTTTAATAAGTATATTGTTCATATGTGCAAGTGTTTAAATTCACATAAAGTTGAATCCTAAATTTTTTATAAACACTTAAAACCTTAACCAAAAGTGGTAAACTATTCTACCTTCCTAGTTTTTCCACAATGTGTATCAGACCACGACAAACAAGATTTTTAAAAAAAAATGTATTTTACAACTTGAAACGATCTATGGAAAATGGGAAAAATATTTAGAAGGGCAATCTATGCAAAGACCACCACTATTTGAAAGTGATGGATTTATTTATTGGAAAAATAGATTCGAATCTTATGTGAAGTCAAAAGATCTAGATCTTTGGCATGTTATTACCGATGGTGATTTTCCTCCTATTCAAAATAATCCCAAAACTAAAAAGGATGAAGTTATACCTTTTTATAAACAAAACGATGATCTTAAAAAGAAACTTGCAAAAAATAATGAAGCTAAAATGATAATTTATAATGCTTTGCCACGTAAAGAATACGAGAGAAATTTTATGTGCCAAGCCGCAAAAAAATTTGGGATAATTTATTAATCACTCATCAAGGTAATAATCAAGTCAAAGCTAACAAAATAGATCTTCTTGTTCAACAATATGAACAATTTACAATTCCGAAAGAAGAATCAATAGATAATGCCTTTGCTAAATTTAACACTATTATTACTAGTCTAAAAGCACTTGATGAAGGTTTTTCTAGCAAGAATTATGTTAGGAAGTTTCTTAGGGCATTACATCCAAAATGGCGCGCGAAAGTCACAGCGATTGAAGAATCAAAGAATCTAACAACCTTACCTCTTGACAAACTTATTGGAAACTCTTGCATTAAAGGTGAAAAAGGATATAAGTGATGAAGATAGCTCAAGCTATGATAGTAAAGATGAAGGGTATGCTATGGCCGTAAAGGAATTCAAGAAATTCTTCAAGAGAGGAGGAAGATTTGTAAGACAACCACGAGATGATAGAAAAACATTCCAAAGAAGTAGAAATGATGGTTATGGTAAAAGTGAAAGAAAATGTTTTAGATGTGGTGATCCAAATCACCTTATTGGTGAATGTTCAAAGCCGCTAAAGAACAACGATCAAAGAGCATTTATTGGAGGAGCATAGAGCGATAATGGAGAAGATGAAATGGAAAAGACCAAAGATGAAATTTGTCTTGTAGCTCAAACGCCCGATGAAATATGCTTAGGAATAAACTTGGAACCCGATGAGTGGATTAAAGATAGTGGATGCTGATAATTGTCAAACGCGTGTCGTAATAATATATAGTATATCCCGTCAGATAAGACAATTACTTTAGGAAAAATAATAGTCTATCT
>BQNB010084566.1:0-28716 GCA_026074375.1 Tanacetum coccineum | reverse complement strand
AGTTCATTTCTTAAACATTAATCGAGGTCAGTTTTAAAAAAAAAATGATTCTCAAAATAAATAATTTTATTAAGTGATTTCTTTCAAAGAAAGTTAACTAATTTAAAAGTTTATTAAAAGATGAATTTCAAACGTTAGAATGACCTCACCCTTTCTCTCACCTACTTTACCAGTGCACAGACAGTTGTACACTGTTCTAGGTGTCAGAAGCATATCAAAAGGACTTGAATTTAATTAAAAGTTTCAAAAACATGTTAACACAAAACCCTAAAACTTCTCACAAGTTCACAACTTTCACTTTGTTACCATTAAACCCTCACAAGAAAAATGCCACTAACCATATAAACTCCTTTCACCTTTTACAAATCACTTCTCATAAATCACAAATCTATCCACCAAAAACACACATACAAGACCTCAAACCAAATTAAATCATCAAAACCCTAAAAAAATGGCAAATCAGGAACAAAACCTCCCACAACAAGAACAACCATTCGTTGTTGCTAAACAAGTTAGCTTTAATCTTGAAGACATCATCCTCAACATAAACAATGAGGTTGCTCTTCTTTACCTAAAACACACTACTAAGGAATATTTTAAGTGTGTTTCTGATTTCATCTCCAAATGTTGCCTTAGAAAACCATTCACAAAATCTCCTAACATGTATCAGGAATACCTGGCTGAATTTTGGTACTCATCCAAAGCATTAGAAAACTCTAAGGTTTCATTATTAATTCCCACAGGTGGTATTTATGGAGAGGTAGGGTTAAACACATTTAGGAATGCCATTGGCGCACACTACCTATCTCATTCTAGCGAATATGTCGCACCACCATCTATAGATGTTGTTTGGAAATAGTTTCCTACGATTGGGTATAGGGAAGAGGTTTCAATAAAAGGAACTCTTAAAAAGAGTCTCCTTCCTCCTAGGTGGAGATTGCGAATGGTACAGATCATCTAGTGTTTAGAGGGTAAAATTGGTAGGTTCGATCAAATTACAAATAAAGATGTCATTATGTTGTATAGTCTAGCTAATGACATTCACATAGACTATGCTAACATCTTTTGGGAGGATATTATCCATAAGCTGAAGTGTAACACCCCCAAAAATCACAACGCAGAGGAATACCACATGGGGTGCTACTTCACAATACAACAGCACAAGATACAAGAGAACGACCTCTAAATGTGTCGTTTGAAAAGTAATCTCGTTGATTTTCTTGAAATTGATATAACATTTGTCCCATAATTGCATCACAATGAAAAGCTTGAAAGCAATACAACGAGATTTGATCATTTGTATGTAAGTAGAAATCCATGAATGAAATCTTGTCAAATTTAGACTCCAATGCACATCAAGTAAGCCAAGCATCTAATTTACCTGAGAAAAACATGCTTAAAAGTGTCAACATAAAGTTGGTGAGTTCATAGATTTTTATAAGTATAAATGTAATTGTTGAAATCAAAAGGTTCTTAAAATATGTATGACTATTTCAATCTTTATAATAGTTGCGAATATGTAAGTGTAAATGTAAAACCGAAAGAGTATAGTGTCTACTGCCTCACCACAGTATAATGAAAAATGTTTTGTAATCAGTAATGTTTAACAAAGTAGTGTGGACTACAAGATTTCCAAAATGTATGTGACTACTATAGCAGATACAATATCACATAAAATGTATCTACTGTTGCGCTAAGCTCATGACACCGAAGCTAATTTGTATAGCATATAATATGCCAAGTGTATGCTGCCCTATCGGTGCCTGACCAAGACTCCCAATGAGATTTGACATGATATATATCCGTTTATCGAGAGCCCCATAGGTAGTGAGCGCTACTCGCCCGGATAGGGATAGTTAGTCCCAATAGATCTATTTATAACATTCACGCTTACTAAGACCAATCCAATTGGTTATACCATAATTAACGGTTTATGATAGTTTCGGGCAAGAGAGTGGTCTAATCGCTACTTGGGCAACACGTAAACATGAGATGATAACCGAAAACACTTGTGTCTAATGAAAAAATAACCATTGTATTTATAAACAGCTTTAAATACTTAAATCCATAAGTAGAAAAAGTGTGATATCAATCAAGTAACCGAGTTTGTAAATGAGTATAAGTATGAGTATGTAAAATATCACCTGTTGATAATGTAGCATGTAATCTCCCCACGAGGATTTGTTCTAATATTAATTATAAAACAAGTGAAAGAGGGGCTATAAACTCACCTCGATGTTGTAGAATGATTGGCAAAAATGCACATATTAAGCACAACCCAAACGGAAACCGAAACAGCTCGACCAAGAAGTTGCGGTTTATCTTAACGTTAGTCCTAGTAAATCTTCTAGGAAACATTACATTTGGGTTTTTTCTGATGGATGATTACATCAATACTTCATAATACAACATCACAAGATACAAGAGAACGACCTCTAAATGTGTCGTTTGAAAAGTAATCTCGTTGATTTCCTTGAAATTGATATAACATTTGTCCCATAATTGCATCACAATGAAAAGCTTGAAAACTACCCAACGAGATTTAATCATTTGTATGTAAGTAGAAATCCATAAATGAAATCTTGTTAATTTAGACTCCAATGCACATAAAGTAAGCCAATCATCTAATTCACCTGAGAAAAACATGCTTAAAAGTGCCAACATAAAGCTGGTGAGTTCATACAGTTTTGTAAATATAAATGTAATGTTGAAATCCAAAGATTTATAAAGTATGTATGACCGTTTAAATCCTTATAATAATCGCAAAAAATGTAAGAGTAAAAGTAGAACCGAAAGTGTTTAGTGTCTATTGCTTTACCACAGTATAATGAAAAGTGTTCAGTAATTAGTATTGTTCAATAAGGTAGTATGGACAGAGATTTCATTGATTTTCCAAATGCATGGGTCTACTGTAACGGATACAGTACCACATAAATAGTATCTACTGTTGCGCTAAGCTTATGACACCGAAGCTCGACAGCTATGTATGCAATTTAATGCAAATAAAGGGCCCGTGTACATGTTCAAACCCGCAACATCTAAATTGTTCTGACATGTATACATTCGTGTTTCAGTACAGTCGAAACTAGTGAGAGCTACTCACCCGAACAAGGATGTCAATCCCAAATAGATCTATTTATACACTCGCGCTCCCTCAACCGGTCCTTCGATCAAGAATTTAATAGTTCAAGATAATGGGCAATAGTAGGTTTAGCTACTTAGGCACATGTAAACAGGAGATGATAACCGAAAATACTTGTGTCCAATAAAAATAACCATTGTATTCATAAACAGCTTTAAGTACTTAAATCCATGAGTAGAAAGATTGTGATATAAATGAGATTGTGGATATCAATAAGTAAGCGAGTTTGTAATTGGTATGTAAACAATTGTGTAAATGTGTATGCAACCCAAGTATGAAATCAAAGTATGGGAGAATCAAGTATTGTAAAAGAGACTGTAAGATGAATGTGTAAAGACAAGGTGTAATGAGCATGTATTCTCCCCGAGCATTTGGTAGAAATTTATTGTTAAACAAGGAAAGAGGGCTTATCGACTCAGCATCGTATGCGTGTAGAACGAGTGGCGGGATATGCGCATATTAAGCTCCAGACAAAACGGTAACTGAACGGTATCGACCAGACGTTTGCAGTTTATCTTACAGTATATGACCTACTAGCCTAGGATAATGTATTTGGGTTTTCCGATGAATGAGTACAATGTCAAACGCGACACGTTGGTAAAAGATTTAGTTTTTTAAAGTTGTACTAGGTTGGTGGTTGGTTAAATACAATAAATCAAGAGTAAGCCAAGTGTGTAATATTATTCCGTATATATTACAAATGAAAAATGAGCCAATTGATATATTCTACCTGTGAAATTATATAACTGTGATACAAACCAAAAAGAATAACTCGAAGCGGTCTTGTGTAATACTTGACATGTGTGTTATATCTAAAAGGTGACAATTAAAATAAAATGGTCTAATTATATAATACTTTCCAAGTATTATATAAGAAAGATGATAAAAATAAATGAAACTAAATAATCGACACGCGGCCCGGAGTCCCCAAATGATTGTAGAAAGTTCCTTTGATGAAAATAAGACGCAACGTTATTAAGTTTGTGCGACTAGATTGATCGAAATGATCTAAAATTTTATAGTTTACGTTTGGGATTGAGGGTCTTGCACGATTTAATATTTCTCAAGACATTTCAAGATAATAAAGAAAGTAGATTTGTGAAAAAGTTTACTAAGCGTCAGACAATTTATAAAAATCTCGAGCTTATTTGACCTATGTCGTTTATGTAACGTTTCCCGATCATTAACAGTTAAAGTTATATTATTTTCCCTCAATTAAATCATCCGCCATGATGAATTCCTTTACAACCCAAATACTCCGCAAAACGTATTGTTATTAACGCTCAATCCATGACACAGCACGGAAGAGGCCTGTTAAACACGCCGCAAAATATAAGAATTAATAAACAGTGCAGATTTATTTAACTGATTTTAAGCCCCCATTTGGTCCGGTGTTATATTCATAATAAATCTTTATGAATTTTAAGGTCGATTTGGTACTATTTCAACCACGATCACCCTCACCACGGCTGTGCTGAACCAAGCTCACCCTTATGTATTTTGTGTGAAACCAGAACACGCCTTCTTGTAGTGTCAGGTCTGTCCAAATAACCCCCAAGAAAACACCCCCCAACCCCCCGCTTTGGTGTTTAATCAGCCAAACCAAACACCCCTATTGCTGTTAAACCTAAACGCGAACGCACCCTTGTGTGGTTTCTACTAAACCAAACGCCCCTATGGCCGTCAACCACAACCAAACGCACCCTATGGTGGTGACCCAGATCCAAACACACCCTGTTTGGCTGCTAGGACATAGCAAACAAACACCCTGTCTGTTGTTATAACGCAGCAAACAAACACCCTTTCGGCATGAAATAAAAACCCAAACGCACCCTTGAAGTGCTAAGAAAACCACATGCACCCTTTTGGGTGACTGAGAAACCAACGCACCCTTGATGGTGCTAACCCGAAACCCAACGCACCCTTGGTGGCTGGTGACGGTGGTTTGGGTGGCTGATGATGATGTTAAGGTGTGACGATGGTGGTGTGGATGATGATGATGGCTAGTCTACGGTGGGGTGGTGACCTAGGCTGGTGATGTCGTGGATATGGAGATGGTGTCGGGGTGATGGTGGTACGGCAGTGGGATGTCGGTGACGATGAGGATAGTGGTGGTAGCGGTGCGTCAGTGGTTGGTGGCGATGATGTTAGTGGTTACGATGGGATAAAGATGAGATATGGAGAAGGTGGTGTGGTGGGGGTGGTTTCGTGGGGATGGAGATGAGAGTTGGAGGTGAATTGGTTGGTGATGTTGCGACCGACGTGCAGCGGGTTTTGCCGGAGGTGGGAGTGGGTCGCTTGAGGATTGGCCGTTATGTATTTTTGAGAGGTGTTAAGTGTTGAGCAAGGTTTTGTGTGGCTAGGGTTATATGAAAGAAACCCTAGTTGCATTGTATATATACTAGAACTTAGAAAAACAATGTGCAAAGTGTATAATAGATGAGGGGGAAATGGTGTAAATATTACTAGAGGGACTAAAAACGTAACTTTTGTTAAATAATGGTTCAAGACTCGTTTAAGCTAGATAACGGATGATTTAAAACACGAAAGTTGCGCCATTGTTTTCCAATTAATTTTTCCCACAAAAATGAGTATTCACTCGAATATTATTTCATACATGTTTTATAAACTCAATTAAAAATGTTTATGATTTATTACGTAGTCATCGGGTAAGTTTCGTCCGTAAGGTGAAACTTTAAGTTAAATGTTCGCGTTTTCAACAAACGTTTTTCAATAAAATGTTAAATAAGTTATTAATTATTTTTATTAAATAAATTGTGATAACTAAATATAAATTTAATTATTTTTGTGTCGGTACGCGTTGTTCTTGTTTCTAAAATTTTGCGAGGGTATTTCAGTCATTTTCTGCTTGTTTTCGGGTCTCGGGCAAAACTAAAAAGTTGTCCAAAATGTCGTTTTACATCAAATTGCTTTAGAGTCCGAGTCGTGAAAACGTGATTTAGCGCGGGGCGTTTTTATAAGTCATAACTTGGGAGAATCACATATATCTTCTCGTATTTCAATGTCAAATAAGTTAAAAATAAATTTGCACATGGCGAGAGTATTTAATAATTAATATGATTTATTATTTTAAATATTGTTCGAAAAATTACCGGTTAAGCAGTAATGTTTGTTATGTGACAAAAAAAGTCGAAAAGTTTCAAAAAGTCAAGTCAAACCTGAAAAAGTCAATACGGGTGAAAATTTATTCATTTAAAAATTCTAAAAATTGCAGTTGTTACTAGTACCTACCCTTAAAATAAATCTCGTCCCGAGAATTTAATTTGTGTTAAACGATTGTGTGACACAGAAGAGATTTAAGAATTTAACTAATAACCAGTTCTAAACAAGACGCTGATAACTTTATTAAGTAAAATTCGATGTTTCGAAACTTGCAATTATAACCCCATAAAACAAATTTGGCTGGTTTGAGCAGGATTTTTAAATCCATCAAAATAGGTATCTCAACAAAAATCATTACAGGTTCGTATGGACTGATATACACGCGTTATAAGGAAAGTCGCTTAATAGTGAAAGCGTCGAAGGGAAAAGTGTAGTCGCGTGAGTATGTCTGTATAAAGTTTCAAATGTTCAAGGACGAAGTCTCATTTCTGATATCTATAATGTTCGATGATTAAGAACGGATGAGGCTAATGGTAGTAAGTATTCAACCTACTTGGCAGTACTAGTAGTATATCGCGACCTAGGGGGCCTTGTGTTCTAGTGGCCCGAAATGAATAGTTCGACTAGATGTTTCGTCGATAGGTGTTTATCTGGTTTAAGAGGGTTGCATTACCTATTGGATAAAGTTGTACAAGCTAGGGGACGCTCCCGGATCCCAACAACGAGTCAACCATAACGAAATAAATATAACTGTGATGGGGTGCAGAGATGTGTAGACATTTCGAGAAACAAATGATCGCCAGATTAAAGTTCAAACCAAATGTTGTAGGAGGAGGGCTTTGCTGGGAGAGCTTATGCTACAGACGGTGGAATATGGTACTAGTCGTTAGTTTCGAGGATGATATCAACTCCAGTAAGTTCTGGTTGGTGTACAATGTCGGTAGCTCACAAACGTGTTTCATGATCGTAAAAGACTTGTAACGGCAAAATTAATAACTTAAGAATGAGATAAGGTAGGTCCAGTGAGGCCTTAGTAGATTCTGCTTGAGTGGTAGACACGATTGTGTTTCTAGACCCTTTTTAACGGATTCTCGGTGATTGTCGGGTTCGAGTTCATGACTCGTTTCATAGTGGATACATTAGAGCTGAACTCTCATTTATAATTCATTATTGCATAAAGAAGCGTTTCCCATTTATGTAAATAGAATGATAAACTTATGGTTTAGTGGGAATTTACAATTTTTTTATTTAAACGAGAGGGTGCCCGATCTTTTCAAATAAAGAGATTATAAATCGTCCTACTTAATAATTGTCGATGCAATACGCGTACTAAGTAGAACCTTCAAGGTGGTGATTGAATACGAGCTGGTCTGAATGTGTATGGGACGAGGTTGCCTCACGTCCTGTTGTGTGGGTTTTAACTCGGTTCTTCGGAGACGGGGAGCTTAAAACTATGTCGCAGTATATAGACCTAGAGTTCAAGTTAGTTAATGATTCATTCGGTTAGAGTAAATATGGTGAAGGTTTCATTGAAACGAGTTAAATAGCAAATTATCACATTCAATCCTCCTATTATAATTCGCCGCCTTAAGGACGTGTAATATTAGATTCATGCATTAGAATCCCATGTAAACAGAACTGTGACGTGTTTTGTGAAACATAGCAATCTATCATATTAATCTTCATATTACAAGTCTCTCGTTCCTGCCATTACAGAAGACTCTGTTAATATAGATTCATGCTTAATTCCATGGTAACAACAAATTTTATGACGGGCTCTTTCGTGTAATGTAGATATTGGTATAAAGTATGAAGAAATAATAATATTTAGAGATTCATTGTTTAACTTTCAAGTGTCTGAGAACGTAAGTGAGTACCATTGTGCAATCACAATGTCTAAAAAGTAAATTGAGACCATTTGTGCAACTCACCAATGTCTTAAGAATGTTATAGTATGTAGTATATTAACTGGTTATATAAATAAAGCGTACGGATATACGTGCAAAAGGCTGCAAGCATATATATTTATATATATGTATGTCATGTAACACCAAGGTAAACGATAGTAATGTAAGCAAGTAAGCAAGTTAGTTATGTTTGCCACTTTGTGAAATGTTTGATGGGATGAATGTTTGTATTAAAGCGGTTGTATGGTCTAGGGTTAACATAGGTAAACCTAGTTCTATATGACCAGTGTCTGGATACCGCATTCTGTACCCCCAAAAAATGTGTCGCACAATGGATATATGTGTTCGGGGGCGTTACTTCATAAATTCAACAAGCACGAAGTACAAGAGAACGAACCTCTAAATGTGTGTCGTTTGAAATGTAATCTCGTTATTTCCTTAAATTGATATAGATTTGTCCCATTAATTGCATCACAATGAAAAAGCTTGAAAAGCACCAACGGTGAGTTTGATCATTTGTATGCTAAGTAGGAGAAATCCCATAATAAAATCTTGTCGAATTTAGGATCCAATGCACATTCAAGTAGAGCCAAGCATCTAATTCACTGAGAAAACATGCTTAAAAGTGGTAACTGTAAAGTTGGTGAGTTCATAGGTTTTTGTAAATATTAAATGTAATGTTGAAATCATTAGATATATTAAAGTATGTATGACGGTTTAAATCCTTATAATAATCGCCAAAAATGTAAGAGTAAAAGTAGAACCGAAAGAGTTTTGTGTCTATTGCTTCACCACAGTATAATGAAAAGTGTTCAGTAATTAGTATTGTTCAATAAGGTAGTATGGACAGTGATTTCATTGATTTTCCAAATGTATGGGTCTACTATAACGGATACAGTACCACATAAATAGTATCTACTGTTGTCGACTAAGCTCTTGACACCGAAGCTCGGTATCTATGTATCGCTGAGTTTAACTGCAAATAAAGGCCCGGGTTGATGTCTCAAAAAACCCGCAAACATCCAAAATTGTTCCTGACATGTATACATTCGTGTTTCAGTACACTCGAAATGTTGTCGAGTGTAGCACCGAAACAGTGATGTTAACATCTCAATCCCAATGAGATTATTGTTTATACACTCGCGCTCCTTCAACCGGTCTTCGGTTATAAGAATTTAACAGTTCATGATAATGGGCAATTGTGGGTTTTGCTATTAGGACATGTAAAACTAGGAGATGAGAACGAAAACATTGTGTCCAAATTATAAAATTAACCTTGTTATCATAAATAGCTTTAAGTACTTAAATCCATAAGTAGAAAGAGTGTGATATCATGTAAACGTGTATGCAACCAAGTTATGAAATCAAGTATGCAATCAAGTATGTAAAAGATATTGTAAATGAATGTGTAAACAATATGTAATGAGCATGTATTCTCCCCCAAGATTTGTAAAGTAATTCTAAAACAAGTGAAAGAGGGGCTATAAACTTACATCGATGCTGTAGAACGATTGGCGGGAATGCGCATATTAAGCTCCAAACAAAACGGAAACTGGAACGGCTCGACCAAGAAGTTGCGGTTTATCTTAACGGTTATATCCTACTAGCCTAGGATAATGTATTTGGGTTTTCCGATGCAATGAGTACATCAAACGCGACACGTTGGTAAAAGATTTAGATGTTAAAGTTGTATAGTTTGGTGGTAGGTTAAATTAAAATAATATCAAGAAGTAACGCAAAGACTGTGTAATAATATTTCGTATTATATTAGAATAAAAAAGACAAGTATATAATTCATACGTGAATTATATTAAACTGATACAAACTAAAAGAATTAACTCGAAGCGTTTATATACACGACATGTGTTATATCTAAAAGGTGACAATTAAAAATAAAATGGTCTAATTATATAAATACGTTCCAAGTATTATATAAGAAAGATGATAAAAATAAATGAAACTAATATAATCTCGCACAGCGCGCCCGGATGTCCCCAAATGATTTAGTAGAAAGTTCATGTTATGAAAATAAATGCACGTTGCGATAAAAGTTGTGGAATATAGATGTTGAATATCTAAAAAAAAATTATAGTGATACGTTTGATTATCGGGTCTTCACGATTTAATATTTCTTAAGACATTTCAAGATAATAAATAAAGTAGATTTGTAAAAATTTACTAAGCGTAGCAATTTATAAAAATCTCGGCATGACCTATTCGTTTGTGTAACGTTTTCCATATTAATAAAAGTTAATTATTTTCCCCCAATTAAATCAATCCATGATGCAAACCTAAACCCAAATACTCCCAAATATGTTATTAAAACCGCAAATCCGCAAACAGCACCGATGGCTGTTAAAACCGCAAAAACAGAAATAATAAATCAACCCATTTTATTTAACCTTTAACCACACATTGGTCCGGTTTTATATTTATAAAATCTTATGATATTTTTACTGGTCGATTTGTACTATTTCAAACCACGACACCCTCACGGCTGCTACTGAACCAAACACACCCTTATGTATTTTTTGTTAACCCAAACACGCCCTTAGTGTCTTTGTCCAAACCAAACACCCTTATTGCTGTTAAACCTAAACCCGAACGCACCCTTGTGCGATTTCTACTAAACCAAACGCCCCTATGGCCGTCAACCATAACCAAACGCACCCTATGGTGGTGACCCAGATCCAAACGCACCCTGTTTGGCTGCTAGGACGCAGCAAACAAACACCCTGTCTGCTGTTATAACGCAGCAAACAAACACCCTTTCGGCATGAAATAAAAACCCAAACGCACCCTTGAAGTGCTAAGAAAACCACATGCACCCTTTTGGGTGACTGAGAAACCAACGCACCCTTGATGGTGCTAACCCGAAACCCAACGCACCCTTGGTGGCTGGTGACGGTGGTTTGGGTGGCTGATGATGATGTTAAGGTGTGACGATGGTGGTGTGGATGATGATGATGGCGTGAGGGTGGTGATGTCGTGGATATGGAGATGGTGTCGGGGTGATGGTGGTACGGCAGTGGGGGTGACGATGAGGATAGTGGTGGTAGCGGTGCGTCAGTGGTTGGTGGCGATGATGTTAGTGGTTACGATGGGATAAAGATGAGATATGGAGAAGGTGGTGTGGTGGGGGTGGTTTCGTGGGGATGGAGATGAGAGTGGAGGTGTTGGTTGGTGATGACGACCGACGGCAGCGGTTGGCCGGAGGTGGGAGGCGGCGCTGGAGATTGGCCGTAAATTTTTGGAGAGTGTGAGAAGTGTGGCTAGGGTTATATGAAAGAAACCCTAGTTGCATTGTATATATACTAGAACTTAGAAAAACAATGTGCAAAGTGTATAATAGATGAGGGGGAAAAAAAAAAAAAAAAAAAAAAAAAGGGTTTGTAAATATTACTAGAGGGACTAAAGATGTAACTTTCGAATAATGGTTCGAGACTCGTTTAAGCTAGATAACGGATGATTTAAAACACGAAAGTTGCGCCATTGTTTTCCAATTAATTTTTCTCACTAAAACGAGTATTCACTCGAATATTATTTCATACATGTTTTATAAACTCAATTAAAAATGTTTGTGATTTATTACGTAGTCATCGGGTAAGTTTCGTCCGTAAGATGAAACTTTAAGTTAAATGTTCGCGTTTTCAACAAGCGTTTTTCAATAAAATGTTAAATAAGTTATTAATAATTTTTTTTAAATAAATTATGATAACTAAATATAAATTTGCTTATACTAATTGAACCAAGGAAAAATAATCTTTTAACACAGCTTATATCAAATAAGCCACAATTAAGCTATAACAGCTTATAAGGCTTATAAGGGAAAACGTTAAAAGATAAAGTGTGCATGTTTATAACGAAAAAGACCCAAGGGCGCAGTGGTAGTGAGTGGTGTGTGTGTGTTATAAAGGTTGAGAGTGTTGAGGTCGGGGGGTTCGGAGTCTACTCACCCCGAATTCACTTCCCCTTATGTTTATTTTTTGAAAAACATATCAAAGGGCAAAGTTATTAAGCAACTAAAAATAAGCATTTTTTTTTAAGAAAAGCACAACTTTTTTATGAGAAAGCCCTAAATAAGCTAAAAAAAAAAATAGCTGAAAACCTGACAGAACTACTTAGCTAACTCTTTTGGCTTTTTCCTAAAACTACATAGCAAGAACCCTTTATAAGCTAAGTTTTAAGACTAAATAAGCTATAATAAGCTAAACCTAAGCTAATGAGCTAAATAGAACTAAAAATAAGCAAGTAATAAGCTAGAAAACTAAATAAGCCTAATCTTAAAATCAATTACCAAACAGTCCTTAAGGACACTTTGAGCTTAAAATTAAGCTAGCAAATAAGCACCTTATGAAGTGAAACTTGGTTTTCCTAAAAACTTGGCTTAAACTCTACTAGAAAATGCTTTTCAAAAGAGCTTAAAGCAACAAGAGCTTATTAAAAAGAGCTTGTGAAATAGGCTGTTACAGGAAGTAGGCTTTTGAAAGCTTAAAAACTGAATTTTACTAAAATAAGCACACATTCCTCAAATAAGCACTATTTTTAAATCCAAAAGCTAATTTAGAATACTAATGATGATTAGAAGCTACTTAAACTGAAAACACTGAAAGCTTATTGAAATTAAAGATCTAAGGGGCAAACTCAGGAACTTACTCTAAAAGCTCAAAAATCAATTAAGCTAGAAAGCACAATAAGCTACTTCAGAAGCTAAGCTTTTGAAAACTTATCAAACTACTTATAAGCTATGAATCTAAATCATATAAGCTAAAAACCTAAAATTAGAAACTAAGAACCATTTACTACTGTTTTTTTGGTTTTTTAGAAATTTTACTGAACTTTGAATGCTAAACTAACCTAGATTAATAAGACTACAAATTTAAAAAGCAAGAATTAATCTATCTAAACCTATATGTTAAACTATTAACCTACTGAATTTTACCTATCAAATCCTACTTATGCTAGCTTAATAGTGATCAAAGAAAGTATGCAGTTAGGAACTGCAGTAGTTTAATCCGTGATGCACTGACAATTGGGTAAAACCCAAATGCAATTGACCTTAATGGTCAAACCTACATTTGACACACCCAATGAGTGTAAATTAACACTTAGCAAACAATATCTAGGCTCAAAGAAGCTTGGATCAATTTTTTCTAACTAGCTTAAAAAAGAAAATCTCCCCTGGTGCAAAACTAAATAAAACCAACCTTAACTCACTAAATTATGAAATCTAATCTATGAAAATACTTTTACTACTGATTTAAAGTGATTTTAAAACTAGTTCACAAACTATTATCAACTATTTTTTACTTTTGAAGGTCAAATTCAACAAATCTAAATACTTCTTTATTCATATAAAACTTAATTATCTTATGAAAAAATGAAAATCTAATTACTAAACGTAGTATCAATAAACAAATAGCTTTATAACAACTGAAATTAACATTTAACAATAATCAAATAAGCCAAAACTAATAAGCTAAAAACTATTCTACTATTTTTGGATTTTTATGAATTGTAAAGACAAATTAAGTAAAACTAGAATCTATACTTCAAAAACTGAAAACAGATGGTAAAACTTAATCAATAAGCACAAAGAGACAGTATTAAGCACTATTAAACTAGTTATAAGCTTAAAATAAGTAAATGCAAGATTTAAACTAAGAAACTTGAAATTTAAAGAGAGTTTACCTCTGCCTTAGCTAAACAAAGGCATTTAAGCTCAAAAGCTGCCTGCAAGCTTCAAGCTTAAATAGTCAATGATAAGCTGTAAAAGTCCATATGAGCTCAATCCATCGTCCTTTTGTCCAAAATCCATAAGCAAAGGTTACTTAAGCTGATTTTAAAGTTTGAGTGGATTAAAACTTAATAGAGCTCAATTACAAGCTTAGAGACTTGTAAGAGCTTATAAGAGCTTGTAGTGAGCTTATGAAACAGTAGCATCAATATTTGAAAGAGATAAACGAGCTTATAAGTGAAAAACAGCTTATAAAAAACTAAAATGAGAATTTTATTAATACTTGAAACGGATTACAATGCTTAAGAAAAACAGATTACAAGAGATTTAAAAGAAAAATTACATTTTAACTAAAAACTAAGTAAACTAATTTTAGCTAAAAAAATACAGGAAAAGATATATCATGTGTGTGAGGAATGGCTTGTATTTATAGCATCCTTCTGAAGCTTCTAGGTCCAAATTCAGTTACACCTCTCCAAATCATCTTGTCTTTCATTCCCTCCAATCATTGGGGATCATAATTTAAGCCGTGGATTAGAGTGAAGGGCACCATTACGCAACGTGGCACATCCATGATTGTACGGTTGTTTATTCCTATTGTGAGTAACTTGGGTGTAAACATCCTTTCCTCTGTGCTATCTTTATCTAATCCACGATCCTCCCACTTGATGCTTGACCAATAAGAATGCCGTTTATGATATTTTTACCCTGCCATCTATGATCCCTTATCGACATGTATTTGCTTTCCCCGTTCCAATTGTGAATTTTGCCCCTTGATTTTACCTCGAAGGTAAACAGAAGCGGGACCGATTAAACAGTAACAACTAAAACTCGCGCCTTTTTTTTCTTATAAGGGCGCGTTTGATTTGTGTTTTGAGCCCTTCATTTTTTGTGACTTGGGCTTTATAAAGATTTTGGGCACGGGATAGAATTGGGCCCGGCTTTGGTTTTGTTTATAAAGAAAGTTAACGGGTGTAACTCCTTATAAAGCAAGAGTTAAATCACGTTAGTTTTTTTTAGGGATTATTTTTGTAATTTTGGAATTAATGAGGGACTGATTTGGAAATATTTGGAGTTTTGTCTTTTTGTGGTTTGACTTAAGTTGACCAAAGGTTGACTTGAGTTGACCACTTTTGACTTTTGATAGCTTTCTCAGCTCTTTGCGTGCTCTTCCGTTCTCGTGTTCGTGTTTGCCTGGTTTTTGAACCTTTTTTAAGAGTTTTGCAATAGTCCGCTACCTCACAATCACAAAGACAAAACAAGCAGTATTCAAGCATTTTAAGTACAATTTTGTCTTTTAGGGCCATTTTTGACATAAAACGGATATGTGTTTTCACACATATCAAAATTCCCCAAACTAAGCGATGCGTTCCCTCACGCAATATATAATGATCTATAAAACCAAATCCTCAAAAACTTCCCCAAAACTAAATCTTTAAAAAGTAGCAAAGACTTTTGTGGAGAGAGTTAAGAAATCACAAGTTATAAAACACCCCTTTTTCCCATTTTTCTAAAACTTTTTCATTTTTTTTATATTAATAATATAATTGAGATTATTTCGACTTTCGTTATTTCCATAACTGTTAGGGATCATAGAACAAGATCATTTTCGATTATGAGAATGCCCAAAAAAGGATAAATTCATCGTCCCCCAAATATACTTTTCACTTATCAAACCAAGCTTTAAAACGAAATCAAGTTAAATATTAGTAAGATGCTAACACTACTCATATTTGCAACTTGTGAACTTTTTACTCCCGACATTTATTATATCTTAAGTGAGTGTACTTAATCCTTGAATTCAACCATGGGTCACTTTTTGCAACTATACTATGCTTACGTTCCACCTTAGAATAATAAGTTTAAAGGTGAGATCATCCCATGTAGCGACTTTCGTCTCGGTACATCTCAACCTTACGGCTAAGTGACCAGGCTTTTGACACCTCACAGAGACTAGTATCGGGACTCACGGACCTTAGGTTTCAAAAACTCTCAGGTTTCCTGGATATTCATAGCTTATAAAATAGAATAGTCAAAGTGCAAAAGCATATTTGAATTTAACAAAAAGAAGTCAATTTATTAATTTAATTTAACTATTTAGACATTTATGCAATTGTAACCCTCGACCTTTTAGAAGGCTGCAACATCGGTTGTGAGCCGGCAAGATGCAGCAAACTTTTATCAGTCTCGGATTTTTATTATTCTTACTATGGGCTTTCTTTTAAAGACTACCACATCGGTTGTGAGCCGGCAAAATAAAACTTTTACACCCACAGCTTTAATTATTATATTTTTAAATTATATTATCATCGATATTTTTTTTATATTTATTTAATAAAAGAAACTTCTTTTTGAAAATTCAAGTATAAATTTGAACTAAGACTAAAATTTTTGCTATATATTACATAAAAAATTGTTGATTTAAGTTTAATCTCCAAAACAGCACACGTATATTAATCCGGTTAAGAGCTTATGGGAGAAAAAGCAACAAGTTACATACATGAGCTCTTAAGATTTCCAAATAATCTTTGTTTAGCATCCTACTCATACCTAACTCATCATTTTTCGTTCTTCACAAAAATCGCGAACGCTTAGCCTAAAAAGTTAAGGAACAAGCTAGAGCTCAACACACTCGATCGGGTCAAAATTAACTCTTATCCTTACCGCAACTAGAAAGGCCAAAATTGTGACAAAAACACTTATTTTATTTTTGAAATTTTTTAAAATTTTTTCATATTTTTAAAATTTTTGTGGGAAAACGGGGTACGTGAGAACAACGGGTAAAAGTAGGCAAGATCATATCGAAGATATACTACCCCATACTAAAATTAAACATTGTCCTCAATGTTTCCTAGCCTAAGACTTAAAAACCCCATACTAGAACTCAAAAAGGGTCGAATGCATAACAAAAACAAAGACGAAAGTATTGACAAAAATCCATTTTTTAGAGCCGTTTATTAAGTGTACTAAAAGATAAATGTTAGACGATAATAATCTTTAGGATATCGGATTTCCCCAAACTAATGGCAAGCAAAGGCTAAAGCTCGAGTGGACCGGAGAAGAACAACCAAACACGAGAGTCTTCAAAAATTTGGGTCCAATCCTCAAGACAATCACAAGTAACAAACAACAAATACAAGAACGGAAGAGTACAAGCCTCCTCACAACACATTAGAAGTAAGAAAGAAAATGGATAAGCATAGGGTGCCTCCCACGAAGCGCTTTTGTTTTTGGTAACCGAGTCACATAGCTTGTCACGATACCCTGAATTCATTCGTCTTAAGGAAGAGTGTGAGATCCTGACTATACCTTGGGTGTAATCCCCTCCGACAAAGTAAAATGCTCACACGATGACCTTATCACCTTAAAGTTTGGACCATAGGTTGAGATAACTCAATAGTTTCCTATTGGAAAAACTTTGGTGATGGGTGAAAGGTCCGACCAACGAGTATTAAAGCTTTCCTGAAAATATCTTAGACGAGAGATGAAGGTAAAACTCGATACACCACCATTGAAATTGAGGTTTTTTGATCTTTGAGTCGTGAAGCTTCTTCGATCCCTCAATCCTTATAAATCAAAGAATTCTCGTAAGCTTGATCACGAAGCTCATTAAGTTCATTCAGTTGAAGCTTTCGGTGATCACCCGCGGTTTTAAGATCGAAGTTAGCATGTTTCAAAGCCCAATATGCTTTATGCTCTAACTCAATTGGTAAATGGCAAGACTTTCCATAAACAAGCAGGTAAGGCGTACAACCAATCGGTGTCTTAAAAGCAGTACGAAATGCCCACAAGCTTTCAATCTGATTTGATCAGACCATGAGCACGATTTGTCCTCCATCCGTCCTTTCTAAGAATACGTTTTAAAAACTTGAATTCACACCTCCAATCGACCACGCGTCGTTTGAGGGTGATAAGCGGTAGCTAGACGATGTGTGACCCCATACTTAGATATTACTTTAGCAAACTGATCATTACAAAAATGGGTCCCATGATCGCTTATTATAGCTCTAGGTGTTCCAAATTGGGCAAAAAGAGATTTAAAAAACTTCACTACAACCCTAGCATCATTTGTGGGGAGCCGCCTTTCTTCAACCCATTTCGAAAGTAATCAACAACGAGCTACGAGGATGTAGTTAATTTCCTTTTGAAGACGAAATGCCATAAAATCAATACCCCATACATCGAAGATTTCACACACTTGATAAGCGTTTTGAGGCCATCTCATCTCGTGTGAAATTTTGCCTGACTTTGACACGTAACACAAGATTTGATCAATATACTTTTCGAGCGGAATGAGATTGGCACAATGATGGCCCTTCTAGTGGGTCCTTTCCAATGGCAAGCTTTGAGGAGTCTCAAGAGCTTCAGATTTGCCCATGCTACTCTACCGTCGAAGTTATTTTATCCGCACAAGTAACGAAAAAGATAGGAGCATCCCAGAAATAATGTTTACACGTCCTTAAAAAACTTCCTCTTTTTGTTGAGTTAACATTCCTCGAAGAAAATTCCCCGCATGGTAGTTGCATAGTCGCAAACCACGGGGTACTTTTCACTAGAATAACTCTAAGAGTTTCCTAAAATAAAAATTTCAATTTATGTCTTTGTTTTCTAACACATCCATATGAAGGATGTCTCATGTCTAGATAAATGAGTTCTTCCGCAAGGTTCTCACTTCTTTTTTATCACGGATTGTGATGATCAAATGCTTGTAGGAGAAGAACCCACCGTAGCAAACCATGGCTTAGCGTCTCGCTTTGTTCATGAAGGGTACTGTTAAAGCCGAGTGATCCGTATAACTATGCTTTTGGTTAAGACATGAATAATGGACGAAACTTTTCAAAAGCATACACAACGCAAGCATTTCCTTTTCCTGGTAAGTGTAATGATTTTGAGCTTCAGTCATAGTCTTAGCTAGCATAATGTATAGGCTGAAAATGCTTCATCTTTCATTGTCCTAAAACCGCTCACTCGCAAATCACTTACATCACACCATGAGTTCGAAAGTAGGTTCCAATCCGGACAACTAAGATTGGAGCTTCAGTAACTTCTTTTATAAGAGTCTGAAAACATCAATAATACATTCTTTTTATAGAAACGACAAATGGTGTTTCCTTCTCAAGAAGGTGATTTATTGGTACGAGCATCTAGAAAAGGTCATGAATAAATCACGGTAAAACCTACATGACGAAAAACTCCTGAACAACCTTTAACTAGTTTGAGTGAGGTAGCTTAGCGATGATCATCGACCTTTACACGATCGACCTCAATTCCTGACTTTGAAATTTTATACCTAAGACAAAAATTCCTTCTCTACACATATAGTGGCAACTTTCTCCACTCAAATCTAATTTGTTTCTTCTCACAACCATTTTACATCTTTTCTAAATTGGGAGAGGCACGAATCAAACTATCCCCAAAAACTAAAATCATCCATAAAACAGACACATTCCATGGTCTTTTCGATCATCATCATGAATATGGCCCCATCAACACCATGATGAAAAGTACCCCTATGGGAGCATTAACACAAGCCAGAATGACATGCGTCGGTACGTGAAAGTTCCATACGGGCATGTGAAAGTAGTTTTCTCCTGGTCTTGGGGATCTATTGGTATTTGGAAATACCCTAAAAATCCATCTAGAAAACAATAAAACTCATTCCCAGCTAATCTTTCTATCACCTGATCCATAAACGGTAATGGAAAATGATCTTTTTGAGTCGCTTCATTTAATTTCCTATAGTCGATACAAACTCTCCATCCGGTAACTAAACGTGTCGAAATTAATTCATTCTCTTCATTAGCAACGACGGTTTCTTTTTTTTTTTTTTTTTTTTTTTTGTTTTTTTTTTTTTTTTTTTTTTTTTATTTTCCACTTTCTTGGGAACACAATGCACTGGACTAACCCATGGGCTGTCAGAGATCGGGTAAATCATTCCGGCATCAAGAAGTTATGAAGACGCTCCTTTGAATACCTCATGAATTTATTGGTTACAACCATCTTTGACTTTAAACCGTGGGTTTAAATCACTTCCCATCAAGATTTTTGTGGGTAACAAAAACGAGGGTCGATACCCTTGAGGTGTCGGTTGATTTTTCCAACAAGGCCCTTTGTGAGATTTAAGCACTTTAAAAGAGCATCTTTTCAATCATTTTTTAAACCTTTACAATAATTTACTGGTAACTTGTCGTTTTCATCCAAGAAAAGCATTGTACTACGTGAGACAGGCAAATCATTAATTCTAATTCCGGGGGGGCTCTTCATTGAAGATTTTGCCTCGTCACTTCACTTTTTTAAAGGTCCACAGAGGAAGTTGAAACTCATTATTGAACAATTTTTCATCAACCAAATATCGTCCTCCGGATTGCAATCAGCATGATAAATTTCCGGTGAAATCAAATCATCCTAAAGATAACGTCAATTTCTTCCAAACTGATTCGAAAGTAAATGGCTCAACGTCGGGTGGGAATTGCACCCAAAGAATTAGGAAATCCTAAAATTCTAGAGCATACTCCCTTACAAACTGCCAGCAATTGATGTCCAATTCGGTTTACCGACTTATCATTTGTAAGGAGTATCTCGTGGTTTGATCTAGATTAAAAGTGACGGCTTCGTTATCAACCCGAAGGGTTATTTCTTCTCCATTAAATCTATTAAGCACACCGGTCTTAGAAAGGATCCCTGAAGTATGAGAAGGTAATCGAGGATCAGCTTCAAAATCGACAACAACCAGTTCGGTAGGAAAATGAAATTTTCCCACCCTTTGATAAAAACGACTCGCGAGTCCTTTAGGATAAGTAATTGATCGGTCTGCTAACTCTAAAGTCATCCGAGTTGGTGTAAGTTCAGGCAAAGAAAGATTTTTCCAAATAGAAAGAGGCATAAGATTTATGCTTGCACCAAGATCGGCCAAGGCGTGGCATACATCCATTCCTGGGAAATTACATGGAATAAGAAACTTGCCGGGATCTCCAAGCTTTTCGGGAAGCTTTTTGAGAAGCATTGCACGGAGCAATTCTCATTCAATGGAATCTTAGCTAACACAAGCAAATTTTTCCTTATTCATGAGCAAACACTTAATCGTAGGAGCAAATCTTGGCATCAAAAGTAAAGCATCCGCGAAACTAATGTCGAAGCGCAAATCTTGAAAGATTTGGAAGATCTTCTCCATTTGATTTGAAGCTTTATCACGGGACTTTTGATCATCACGTCGTGAAGGATATGGAATATTTTGCTTAGGTAATTCTCGGAATATCAAGATTCGAATGGGAGTGGTTTTAGGTAAAGTCGTCGGAACATCGGGTTCCGAAATAGAAATGGGGATAACCAGAGGTGGGATTTGAGCGGTACTTCCTTGGAAATTGTTGCTCTTTATCCGTGTCTCCTCGGCTTCCACGTTCCACTACCTTTTATAGAGAAGGATTAGTAGGAATCGAGTCCCTCGTAAACAACACACTTCGAGTAATATTGCATTCATCTCACCCTTTGGGATTTTGGGATGTGTTACTCGGAAGAAGATCCCCCCCGACAGTTGAGGCCTTGGTTTTGAAACAATCACAAATCATTTTTGCAAATTATTTTGAAAGTGTTTTGTTTGATTCACCATGACGGCTGTTGAGATTTTATTGTGTTTTTGAATTCATTCTTAATGTCTCCTTTCAACGAGTTGAATTGATTTTGTAGTTCCACAACATCTGAACATTATTCCCTCTTGTAACTGAAAAAATATTTGAAATCTCTTGTTGAACTTGATCAGTTAGGTACTTGAAAAGTGTTAGGTTTTTGAAAATCTTGTTTTGAAAATTTAGAGAATGATTATTTTGATTTTGAAAACCTGATTTCAGAAAATTATTCCCCGATTAAAATATTCCTTGGAACAAGAAAAAAAAAAAAAAATTTTTTCCCCCCCTATTAAACCTAATTTGACCATATTGTTTTAGGGCACCAGAGCAAAACCTGGTGGTGCCATTTGATTACTAACACGGGTTTTGAAGGTTAACTGATTGTAAGTACCCGTAGTCGCACACAACTAGCCTGATTGTTATCAGTAATGGACAATATACCAAGAATGAGCACCACCACTAGTAACACAAGATTTCCTCAACCGCTTTAACCGGAGCGGGAGTGACAACCTTTTTAGAAACAATCTCGACTTAGGTCGAAAGTTGATCGGCAAGCTTATTGATTCTCTCATCTGTTTTACTAGAAGTAGCATTCATCCTAGAAGCACTTGATCTATACGTTGAATAACCGAACTTTTGATTTATTCTCTCAATTGATGTTTTAAAGCTCTCTAGTCGATTTAGTACTCAAAAGAATTTCACCCGCCGCGACATTTAAGGAGTCTTGCTCATTCTCATTAAACCATTGTAAAAAGGTATCAACTTGAGTTAACTCCGTAAAACTGTGATGGGGGCATGCTCTAAGCAACTCCTTAAATCGGTCCCAAGCTTCACTAAAGTTTCCTAATTATTTTATGTAAAACAGAGAAATTTCATTCTTTAAAAGGGAGCGGTTTTCGAAGAGAGGGAAAAATTGGTAACGAACTTGGTAACGAGATTCCTCCCAGTCAAGATTGATTTTGGTGTTCTTTTCTCGATCAAAGTTTTTAGCGTGCTCCCTCGAGCGAATATGGAAACATATTAGCGTAATCCACAGTCGTGAGGCCCATTCCTAAATCGTAAAGTCGAAGTAATCTTTTGAAACTATTAAATGAGCATGAGATTCTCGCTTCTCACATCGTTAAACGGTTAGACTTGAACCAACTGAAGCAAATTCGTCTTAATCTCAAAATGATCGGCATTGAATTCTGGTAAAACAATAGCTTCTCCGTACCCTTCCGTGGGGGCACGGAGTAGCTCCTCCATGGTACGTTCTGCCATAGGTGCAACAATAGTTCGAATCTCGGGTTCGACTATGTAGCAAACTTGTTATTCTCCGACTCTTGGATTGTGACGTTTGAAAATATTAATGATAATTAGAACTCTAATGGCGCCAATGCACTATTAAAAGAAAACGATAAAAATAATGACGTGACACAAAAGGTAAATTTTTTTAAATCTGAATTCGAGTTGGAACTTTATTATGATAATACCTCAATTGAAAGTATTATTTGTTGGTGTTCTTTTACCAACTTTGTAACCTTTTTTAAATTGAAAGAGCAAATATTTTTGTATTTTTGTTTATCTTCTACTTAATACTAAAAAGAAATGAAAAAATATTTTTTACTTTTTATTTTTTTATTTTTTTTAATATTTTTGATTTTCTTAAAAGTGTAACTTTCGAAAACGAAAGGTTCTCCAAAACACGATCAACAAACTTCAAACGAGAGAATCTTAATCACAAATCCCCGGCAACGGCGCCAAAAATTGATTCGTCCAGAATCTATATATACGTAATAATAAAATATATAATATGAAGGAGAAATATACCACTTACCTGAAGGACAAAGGTAAATAAGGAAAAATAATCACAAATATATTAAATATAATACGTATATAAACCAGTGAAGTATGGATTCCTGTCGTTATCACAATCCCCCCAACGACTTGTGAAATTGAAACTACGTTTGATGTTCGGACAATGATTTGAATTGGAAACAAGGGTTTGTTTGATTATCTACTTTTAAAAATTAAAATTAACAAATTCTAACAATTAAGCACGAAGACAAATAACGGGAAACCAAATTTTAACTAAAAACGCAAAAAACGGACCCCTAAACGAGTCAAAAACCCTAAATTTGCTACATTAAAAAAACCCTAACTTAAAATTTATCTTTTTAAATGGACTCTATTTGACTAAAAATAAGTTTAAAGAAAACTAGAACAAAAACGGAGTTGAAATGAGTGTTAAAACACGAAGAATGAAAACGGGAACAAATCCCGTTCTTTAAAAATCGGATTTTTGTAAATTAGACTCTATGAAAGCAAAACTAATTTTCCTATGAACTTTATGATAAAAGAAAATTTTCAAAAAAAAATTATATTTTTTCTGATATATTTTCTATTTTTTATGATTTTTTTAGTTTTTAAAATGAAAATAAATGTGTAAAATTACTAAACGAACTATAAAAATTCTAGAAAAATTACAGAAAAATAGCTTATACTAATTGAAACCTAGAAAAAATAAGCTTTTAAACACAACTTATCAAATAAGCCATGAAATAGAGCTATAACAGCCTTAAAAGGCTATTTGGGAAAACTGTATAAAAGATGAAAGTTCCTGTTATATAACGAAAAAGACCCAAGGGCGCAGTGGTAGTGAGTGGTGTGTATTTGTTATAAGAGGGTTGGATGTAGAGGTCGGGGGTTCGAGTCTTGCTCACCCCCGATTTCCACTTTCCCTTTTTTTATTTTTTTGAAAAACTTATAAAAGCAAATTTATTAAGCTACTAAAAATAAGCATTTTTAATAAAAGAAACTTTTTATGAAAAGCCCTAAATAAGCTAAAAAATAGCTGAAAACTTGACAGAAACTACTTAGCTAACTCTTTTTGGCTTTTTCTTAAACTAAATAAGCTAGAAACCTTTATAAGCTAAGTTTTAAGACTAAATAAGCTATAATAAGCTAAACCTAAGCTAATGAGCTAAATAGAACTAAAAATAAGCAAGTAATAAGCTAGAAAACTAAATAAGCCTAATCTTAAAATCAATTACCAAACCAGACATAAGGACCCTTTGAGCATTACAAATAAGCTAGCAAATAGCACCTTATGAAGGTGAAACTTGGGCTTATCTTAAAAACTTGCTTAACCACTCCTACTATAAAAATGCTTTTCAAAGAGCTAAAGCAACAAGAACTTATTAAAAAGAGCTTGTGAAATAGGCTGTTACAGGAAGTAGGCTTTTGAAAGCTTAAAAACTGAATTTTACTAAAAATAAGCACACATTCCTCAAATAAGCACTATTTTTAAATCCAAAAGCTAATTTAGAATACTAATGATGATTAGAAGCTACTTAAACTGAAAACACTGAAAGCTTATTGAAATTAAAGATCTAAGGGGCAAACTCAGGAACTTACTCTAAAAGCTCAAAGATCAATTAAGCTAGAAAGCACAATAAGCTACTTCAGAAGCTAAGCTTTTGAAAACTTATCAAACTACTTATAAGCTATGAATCTAAATCTTAAAATCAGATCATATAAGCTAAAAACCTAAAATTAGAAACTAAGAACCACTTACTACTATTTTTTTGGTTTTTTAGAAATTTTAGTGAACTTTGAATGCTAAATTAACCTAGATTATAAGCTAGAAATTTAAAAGCAAGAATTAATCTATCTAAACTATAGTAAACTATTAACCTACTGAATTTTAACCAATCAAATCCTACTTATGCTAGCTTAATAGTGATCAAAGAAAGTATGCAGTTAGGAACTTACTTATCTGATGCACTTGACAATTGGGTAAAACCCAAATGCAATTAACCTTAATGGTCAAACCTGCATTTGACACACCCAATGAGTGTAAATTAACACTTAGCAAACAATATCCAGGCTCAAAGAAGCTTGGATCAAAGCTTGGATCAAATTTTTCTAACCAACCTTAACTCACTAAATTATGAAATCTAATCTATGAAAACACTTTTACTACTGATTTAAAGTGATTTTAAAACTAGTTCACAAACTTTTATCAACCATTTTTGACTTTTGAAGGTCAAATTCAACAAATCCAAACACTCCTTTAAACATATGAAAACTCAATTTAGCTTATGAAAATGAAATCTAATTAACTAAACTTGAGTACCAGATAACAAATAGCTTATAACAACTGAAATTAACATTTAACAATAAGCAAATAAGCCAAAACTAATAAGCTAAAAACTATTCTACTATTTTTGGATTTTTATGAATTGTAAAGACAAATTAAGTAAAACTAGAATCTATACTTCAAAAACTGAAAACAGATGGTAAAACTTAATCAATAAGCACAAAGAGACAGTATTAAGCACTATTAAACTAGTTATAAGCTTAAAATAAGTAAATGCAAGATTTAAACTAAGAAACTTGAAATTTAAAGAGAGTTTACCTCTGCCTTAGCTAAACAAAGGCATTTAAGCTCAAAAGCTGTCTACAAGCTCTAGCTTATCAATGATAAGCTAGTAAAAATCCATATGAGCTCATCCATTACTAGCTCATCTTCCTTAAGTCCAAAATCCATAAGCAAAGGTTACTTAAGCTGATTTTAAAGTTTGAGTTGATTAATACTATAGAGCTCAATTACAAGCTAGAGACTTTGTAAGTAGCTTATAAGAGCTTGTAGTGAGCTTATGAAATAGTATCATCAGTATTTGAAAGAGATAAGAGCTTATAAGTGAAAAACAGCATATAGAAAACTAAAATGAGAATTTTATTAATACTTGAAACGGATTACAATGCTTAAGAAAAACAGATTACAAGAGATTTAAAAGAAAATTTACATTTTAACTAAAATTAAGTAAACTAATTTTAGCTAAAAAAAATACAGGAAAAGATATACCATGTGTGTGAGGAATGGCTTGTATTTATAGCATCCTTCTGAAGCTTCTAGGTCCAAATTCAGTTACACGCTCCCAATCATCTTGTCCTTTTATTTTCATTCCCTCCAATCATTGGATCATCATTAAGCCGTGGATTAGATGAAGGCATACACGATTGCAACGTGGCAATCCGTGAATGTGAATAGGTGTTATACTTTATGAGTAACTTTGGGGCAAAAATTCCTTCTCCTCTTGTGCTTTCTTTACAATCTTATTGATCCTCACTTGATGGCTTGACCAAAAAGAATGCGTTTGATGACGTTGTTTACCAATGCCACTAAGATCCTTATCACTTGTATTATCTTTCCCCGTGCTAAATGTGATTTGCCCTTGATTTGACCGTCGTGGTAAAACGGGGAAATAAACAGTAACAACTGAAACTCGCGCGACTTTTTTTTCTTATAAAGGGCGCGTTGATTATGTGTTTGACCCGGTCCTTTTTTGTTGACTTGGCTTTATTAAAGATTTTAGGCCACCGGGATATAATTTGGCCCAGGGGCCTTGTTTTGTTTATAAAGAAGTTTACATGTGTTGAACTCTTATAACAAGTTAACACCGTTAGGTTTATTTTAGGGATTAATTTTGTAATTTAGGAATTAATTAGGGACTGTTGGAATTGGAAATATTGGGATTTTTGTCTTTTGTGTTTTGACTTAAGTTGAGCCAAAGGTTGACACCAAACGCATCCTTTCTGTAAAACAGCGAACCAAAGACGCCCCTTTGGTGTTTCTGCTAAACCAAATGCACCCTTTGGTCGTTTCTGCTAAACCAAACGCACCCTTATGGTGTAACTGCTAAACCAAACGTACCCTTTGGTGCTTTCTGCTAAACCAAACGCACTCCTAACTGCTGCTAAACCAAACGCACTCCTTTTGGTGTTAACCACAAAACAAACACCCTTATGGGCTGTTACTAATAACCAAACGCACCCTTGGTGCTGAATCGAAAACCAAACGCCCCCTTTGGTGCTTCACTTAAACCAAATGCACACCATTTGGTGTTTTTATCAAAACCAAACGCACCCTTTCGGTGCTACCATAAAACCCAACGCACCCTACTCGCTGTTTTAAAAACCAAATGCACCCTAGTGTTGATAACCACATAACCAACGCACCCTTTGTGGTGAAAACCAAAAAATTAAACGCGCCCTAGTGGTCTAAACCAAACGCACCCTGCTAGTGCAAAACCAAACGCACCCAGTTGGTCTGATAGAGCCAAACGCACCCTGGTGGTGTTGAGGAGATGGTGGCGAGGATGGTGGTGATGATGTTGATGTCATAGATGTGGTGGTGGCGTGGAGGATATGAAGGTGACGATGGTGTTGGTGGATCTGTGGTGGGGGTGGTGTTCGGTGGTGGTGGTCGCGATGGTGTGACGTTGGGTATGGTGGTTGATGGCGTGGCGTATGGGTGATGATGTTGGTGGTGGTGGCCGGCTGTTGGACTGGCCGGAGGTCGCCGGAAATTGAGAGAGAAAAGAGAGGCTAGGTTTATGATAAAAATGAAATGAAACCCTAATGCTTAAGTATTTATAGTTGAAACTTTAAAAACAATTTAGCAAATGTAGAATAGTCAAGGGGGTTTCTTGTAAATATAACTACAGGGACCAAAAGTGTAAGCTTTGTTAAATAATGGTTCGGGACTCGTTTAGGATAGTTAACGGACGATTCAAAACAGGAAAATTACGCCGTTGCGTTCAAAATGATTTTTCCAATGAAATTGAGTATTCACTCGACTATTATTGCATAAATATTTTATAACATTTATTTAAAATGTTTATTATTTTTTGTGTATCACGGATAAACTTTATCCGTAAAATGAACTTTAACTTAAATATTCACGTTTTTAATAAACGTTTTTGAAATAAAATGTTAAATAATTTATTAAATATTTTTATTAATTAAATTATGATAATTAAATATAATTTTAATTATTTTTGTGTCAGTACGCGTTGTATACGGTTTTCAAAATTTTGGGAGGGTATTTTAATCATTTTTTGCTTGTTTTCGGGTCTCGGGTAAATCTGAAAAGTTGTCCGGAATGTTGTTTTACATCAAATTGCTTTAGAGTCCGAGTTGTGAAAACGTGATTTAGCGGGTCGTTTTTGATAAGTCAACTTAGGAATAACATATATTTTCTCGTTTTCAAGTCAAATAAGTTAAAAATAAATTTGCACATGAGAGATATGTAATAATAAATATGATTTATTATTTAAATTTGTTTTGAAAAATTACCGGTGTAACACCCCCAAAATCAGGTAGCAGCGGAATGGTAACAATGGGGTGCTACGTCAAAGT
>BQNB010084565.1:0-28716 GCA_026074375.1 Tanacetum coccineum | reverse complement strand
GCTAATACTCAACCTGCTGATCAAGATGATTCAGATATGCCAGAGCTCATAATCTTTAACAAGCCTTAGAAATGGATTTTTGATGAAGCTTCTTATGATGAAGAGGGTATTATAACACCTCATGTTTTAGGTTCATTTACGCCGTCAATAAATCCACAATGTATCTTTTGTATTGTACGCGTTTCTTTTAAATCGTAAACGTTAAGTTAAATCGCGTACGCTAAATATTAACGTTCAATGTAATCGGGCATCAAACAATTAAATGTTTACATCAAGCAATGGCTAAGTAATTATTTTGAGGATAATTATTAACATTGTTTAATTTATTTTTGTTGGTTGCGTAAATTTATTACGTTTCGCGATAGAGTACGTTTAGGCATACCCGGAACTACGTTAATTAATCTACGCTTCAACAAATGCTTATTTCTATTTTCAATGACCAAAGTTTATAAAACTTTACCAAACTTATATAAATAGGACGCCCCATATATAAAGTAATAAACAAGACTTATACAATTTGCAAAGTGTACATTTAAATATCAAGACTACACTTTACCTTATAACTTATACTTTCTTTTATGCAAGAAACTAGCTAGTCATATGTCTTCTTTGATTTCATGGGATCATGTCCATCTTAGGGAACACAAAGACACAAGTAATTAACCAAGGCATGGTGCAAGTATGGCTTAACAAGACTTCTATCATGACTAGTGATTTAAGTCACTAGTCATCCCTATTTGGACCATACCTAGACCATAAGGTCTTCCTTAAGACCCTCATCTTGTTCTTGACCACTATTTGTAATAGACTTGTAACAAGATGATTAAGCTTAAAAGTTACAAAATTAGGTTTAAACACATTTTGATGAAAAACTCCAAAACCTACTGTTTTTGTTCAAAAAATAAAGCATACTTTTTATGTTTTTATAAAATAGTACGTCTCATGACGTTTCCAAATATGTAGAGAACTCGAAAAACCGCCTTATAACAAAAAAGATACACCAAATATACGTTTTACGTTAATACCGGGTTTTATAAAAATTACTATTTATTACAGAAATTTATACTTTTAAAACATCATTTATATGATAAAACTTTCAATTACAAGAACGTGCTCGAAAGAATCGTTAAAAACGGAACTATAACGAATAAAATACGACATTTACGGGTTTCACGATAATTAAAACGTAAAAATAAGTGTATGAGCTGTTGTGAACAGTAAAAACACTATTCATCACAGAATGTTGAAAAATTAAAAATGTAATATTTTGATCACTCATCTTAGTACGAAAGCGTGGGCAAAAGAAACGTCAAAATCGGGCTTAAAACGCAAAAGTTATGCTATATTTACTACAACGGTAATTATAAACGTTTTAACTTATTAAACGCAATTTTTCCAAAACAATTAGATGGTGATTGAACTATATAGACCTATATGTGGTTATCAAAGTACTATATTACTAGGGAGTTTCATAATGAGGCCTCTTCGGGGTAGCGTATCGACGAGTTGTTGGATTTACGATTTAAAGTGTCCTAGCTCCTCATACGTTCACTACATGACCTCTTAAATTATGATAGCCCGAACGATAGTATGATGTAACTAACATAGACCTGTATATGATGTTAGTTAATCAAAGTAATTGGTACTTATACGACCTTAATTTAAATAGGTTGCATCTGACGATTTGCGTGGCGCATTATCTATGATATTCTTGTTATTCGCTCACTAAAGGTGAGTTCATAGCCCCACGTTTTACATGATTTGTTTTATAAGTTTTGGGGTGAGAACATGCTTGTTTACAAATGCATTTGTAAGTGTATATTTTTATATGATTACGCGTTTGCCTCGTAGGATAACCATGTTGAGCCATTATCATGAACTGTCAATTGCATAGATGTAGTTGTGATTACATTATTTGAGCGCGAATAATTATGATAGATCTATTTGGAACGAATGTATAGGCATGTTCGGATTTGGGATGTTTCGGGTTAAAAATCCTAATGGCGAAATTGCATTTATTATATTTTGCAGAAAGATTGTCGAGCTTCAGTGTCATGAGCTTAGGAAAATGTAATATGGTTTTGTGATGTCTGCATCTGTTGCATTATCACGGGAAAAGTCTTGCGGTCCTGCATATTTTATTTTACTAACCTATGAATTCACCAACATTTTTGTTGACGTTTTAAAGCAATATTTTTAGGTGGTCAATGGGCACGAGATGCCAGGGATACATTGGTGGTTTTGATGTGAATATCATGCATTAAAGATTTTGTCGCATTATATTTTGTATAACTGTTATGGGCTAGAAATCTTTGTATTTTGAACAAGTGGACAAGTGAAGCTTTGGCTTATGTAACAAATATGTGTTAAATCCAATGTATTAGTTTTTAAACGACTTTTTGGTCGTTCTATATACATCTTGTGTTATTGATCTGAGAAGTAACATGCCTCGGATATCCTTATTCTGCTGCGACCCAATTTGGGTGTGTTACACTGTCGCTTATGTTACGACGTAACGCTAAGTCAAACACATCATCTCTAATATATTTGAATGTTGCAGTATAATCTTAGAGACTCTTTACGCTGTAAAGGGTGTGATGACTCATTTCTTCATTATAAGATGTTACGGCATAATCCCTTGGGGGTGTTACGCCGTAAAGTGCCTTGGACTCTTCACTTTAGTGCATTTCTTGTCCAAATCCCTTGTCTTTTGCTAAAATGCTCACTTGGTCCCTGAAAACTAATAATAAACAATTAAGTAACATTTTCATACATTAATAGCATATTTGTAAGCATTTTTATAGGGAATTTGATATTAAAATGTATCAATTATTTGATGTTATCAAATATCCCCCACTTGACTTCTACTTGCCCTCAAGTAGAACCGTTTAGAATAATTCATAAAAAGATTTCCCCAATTTGACTTGAAGAAATAAATTTATAAGTTACTTATGCTAGACAACATTTGAGCCGAAAACCTCACGAAAAGGGGATAAAAAACACTCAACTCTCATTACTAAACTAAGTGTTCAATTTTGGGGTGATCACTCAATTGCACAGTCATAGTATGTATTCTATCATAAGCTTGGAAAGTACACAAGTCTCCACCAACTAGGATTAGGGTCTAAACAGTCTCCAAGGCAACACGGGTGATATTTGGTTTATTGGGTGATATAAAGGGTAAGGATAGACATGGGATACACTTAAAATGGTTGTTAAGATAAAAATACAAAATAAATAGTCTAAAGTAAACTAAGGTTGTCATAACTAGCTACTGTCCATCCAAGGTCCAAAAGTCTGAGTTCGAAAACCTGATCTTCAATAATGGGCTACTAGCTTCATTCTTTATACTTGTTGAGATGGATTGGTTCAATAATGGGCTACTAGCTTCATAAATATATTTTTATTTTATTTTGCACCATCTTTATTTTTTTAGCACATGGATGACTTTTTAGTTTGCACCCTCTTTTCTTCATTTTCTTCATGATAAATATGCAAATGCTACAGGAGTTTATATCTTTAATTATTGCCCTTGCAACATCCGATATTATACGCACATCCTCTCACTTGAGATGCAACATGTCGAAAGTGGTGATACAGGGGGGACTTTATAGATCATAACTGATTGGTCTTCCACGAATGCATAAATTTTTTGTTCCTATTCCCTTGAATCATGGACTTGAGTAGCCAGAGATTTCAACACAAAGAAAATAAAGACTACAGGGTAGGCTAAGGCGAAATGGTGTAATGAAACATATATTGTTTAAATAGGATTGGCTTGACAAGGTGATCTAGGGGTATCTTACACTGGTAGTGAGCGCAACTAGGGTTTTACACCGCGATGGGGAGGTCGGGGGGGGGGGGGGGACTCATGTCAGTGTGACAAGCCGATAAAACACACACAAATATTAGGCTTTTTGGTGTATTTCCCTAAATGTTGCCTTTTTTGAACAGTCTATTCCAACGTAACCAATTAGGTCTTAACAAGATGCACTGGCCAAGTTCTAAAGTCTACATTACTACCGACACTCTTATGTTATTTGGTGGATTTTATGTATAATAGATGAAAACGGAATATTAGGCTTAATATCACCAAATTAATTCTAGGATAATAATGTGCTCGGCAAAGATTTATTCTAGTTTAGTAAGAAAAACATGTCAAAATTTTAAAATTGGCACCATTTTTCAAAAAAAACTAGGAAGTCGAAGGTAAATATAGGTCAAGTGGTAATTTTACTCCCACCCCTCACTTGGCTTGTACAATGTCCCTATTGTACATTTAAGGAAATGAAATAAGAGTAGAATTAAAACAAAAGACTCCCCTGAGCATTGCTCTCTTCTCTGAGTGATGACTGCAAGAGATAGCTTCTTGCCAAGCGTCTATGGAACAGCCTCATTTTCCCCTGAAATCACTAGACTACAACAAGTATGAACCATTCATAGACAAATATACATTACAATCTAACTCACTTTTGTAGGAATCATGATTGCATTTAGCATATGCAACAAGCCCTTTTAATCCACTAGGGTGGCCCAAGTGGACGAGTGAAGTCTCATGAGGGTTTACAGGGAGCACACCCACAAAGTTCATTTACTTATACACGGTTTTTGAAAAGGTTTTAAACTTATTTTTAGTTTTCAAAAAAGGTTGCGGCGCCATGCATTGGTTACGCCGTAAACATGTGGATTTTAAAAATTTTTATATTTGAACTAAGAAGGTTACGGCGTAACAAGTACAGGACTTTTACGATGTAATAATATCTGTTACGGCATAACCTTGGTGGTTACGCCAAGACAGAACCTTACTACCACATGAATACGAGTCAAGGGGACTTTGGATTCCACTTTCTTATAGAGAAGACCTACAAAATAAAGTTAGAAACCAACAAAAACTAACTAATATGCAGAAAATAAAATACGGGTTGTCTCCCAACAAGCACTTTTGTTTATTACCCAGTCTTTAAGTTAGACTCAAGATGCTCTAAGTTAGTTCATGCACACTTGTATGTCCCCGTTTAATCCAGTCTGTTTTTGTAACGATTTTGTATGAAGGAGTTATGTTCTTTTTACAGTAAAAGGTCAATTCTGGAATTGCTGTTGGGAAACATGTTTTTCTCTAGAATTTTTTACAGTAGGTTAAGGTTATAAAACATGGTTGAACACTAGATATTATAAGCTTTCACCTCTCTTTGGATTCAATGTAAAAGCTATTATAGAATAGGATTTATGGCCGAAACCGTAAGCGTTAGAAATTCAGTCAACTTTCTGTTTTGGGTTACGGTTAGTAAAAACTCATTTCCCGTGGATTGGTAAATGGTTTGATTGATTGGCCAAACGTTCTGGAAACTAGACTCATGTATCTTTCCAGGGGTGAAAACCTCACCTTCATATCTTTTATGGATTAAGAGATATGGTCCTGTGAATGTGACTAAAATTCTGCAATGTAAGTTTTACGCCTTTTCTTGTGAATTAAAAGTGTGACCATTTAGTAAAGATTAAGAATGGCTAAGCGATACTTAGTAGACACTTATTTGGGGTTAAGTGCAGGTCATACACCTATTTGAAAACTAAAAATACTTTGGTTTAGTCTTGGTGCAATATTGTTCATGTTTCGGATTCTTTAACTAGTATTGTATAACTATTCTATTATAATGATATCATATATCATTCTAAGTCGCGACTTGCTTTATAGGTCTCGACTAATCTTTGGAGTCATCTTCTCATACTTGGTTTCTCATTCGATCATCTACATACGGTGAGTTCATAGCCTCGCCTTTACTACTTTAAATGTTTTATTAAAAACCCGCGAGGGGGATACATGCTTGCTTTTATAAAATTGAACACAAATGGTTTTCGGTATGCTGGACCCGAATTGTATGCTTAATGCTTGAGTACCTATTGCTAAAGACCCTAATATCGTGAACCATTAACTACCTGTGATGGGTAGACGCTATGGTAATAAATAGGCCTATGGGGTGACTCCCCGTCCGGGGTATGAATCCTTTTGGAACACCCACTATAACGGATATATTATTTGAGATGAAATAGGTATATAGCAATAGTACCTAACCTAATGGGGCAAACTTTATAGTATCTCGTCAAAGGTTTCGGTGTCACGAGCTCAATGCAATTATATATAAAGCTTGTTTGCGCCACAAGTTTTTTGATGATTAAAAATATTTGTGTTTTTAAATGTTTACTCTTATAAACCTATGGATTCACTCAACATTATTGTTGACTTTCAGCATGTATATCTCAGGTAAATCAAAGCTAGGGACTTGACTAAACGAGTATGAAGTTGCGCTTAAAAACGATTTTGCTAAATCGATCCTTATTTTCCTTCCTCAAAACAATGTTTTTTAAAAAACGTTCTTGACGTTTCAAACTTGGTTGCAATAAAATTGTCTTTAAGTTGGGCACTAACGTTTGCAACTCTGAACTATATATTATTTGAATGGAACATTACGTTCTTTGAGTCGTTCTATATAATGTATGACTATTGTACTCATTAATAACACCCTATTGTTGGTCCCGAATCTGGTTGTAAATTTGGGGGTGTTAAAACAGTTAGCCCTCAAAACTTATAATTTAGTCGTTAGCCCTTCAAAGTGAACTATTGTTGCACTGTTAGTCCCTGCATCTTTAACTAACAACCGTTAAGCACTCTACTTGGATTTTAATTACACTGTTAGTCCTTGTTTATGTTTTAATCAACCGTTAATCATTTGAAGTTGAAAGTGTATTAACTGTTCATCCTTTTTGCTTAATAAATCGTTAACAAAAGTTCCAATACTTCAAATACAACAACGATCTCACCAACAACAATTTTATTTTCACGGTTTCTTCTTGATTTAGTAAAATCCCCAAAATAACCACCGTGTTTTCCTCTCGTTGGTTAATCAAAACGATTAAAATCCTGTGAACTAGATTTCATCAACAAAACCACAAACAATAACAATTAAATCTACTTTATATCCTTAATTTTCATTCACCGACATCGAAACTGCATTCGGAATCTCTTTGAATTCGAATTCACAAAAGAGAGAGTTGCATCAGTTGCAACAAATAAAAGACAATGCAAAGGAAAGTTGCATGACATCTTTTCGGCTACTTCATTCATTTCTACAGGTTCTTTCATATAATGAATCAAAATCCAGAAGAGTATCCAAACGTGCATTCATGACACTCTTTGGTCAAGATAATGAGACTTTCACAAGTACGATGTTCCTTTACGTAGATCAATTACAAAATTAGCTTGACAAAGATGAATTCCAAGAAGATAAATCTATGGCTGCATTTTGGGTGCTCAACAATCAGTTTTTGAAGTTCATCAATTGGCAGTACTTCTTGGATTATGACAGTGAAATGACAGAAAAGCTTTTTGCTGAATACACTGGAATCAAAGTTAAACAGTTTAGAGAAACACTACTCCTACACATGGGTAATGTTAAGAAGTGTGTTGCTGAAAGAACACGTCATAAAAGACAGTATGATAGAAGGATGAATGAAAGACATATGCAGTCAAGCGAGAGTAAGGTTGTTTCGAGTAAAGCATTGGATGTTAGTTTAGTTGTTACAGAATGCAGTGGGACAAAGTCAGATGAGCATATTACAAGCAGCAGTTTAGGGACTTATATCACACATGTTATGAAGGCAGATATCAAACCAGTAAATGACCAAATGCCATCTTCTGAGGTACATTTGACTGCTCCACATAATGTCCTTACTAATGAACAACAGCATACTGATCAATTTAAACCAAGTTATGACACATAATTGTTGGAAAAGGTTGATAGCAATACCACTCCTGATTCAACAAATATGTGTCATAGGGGAGGAGAGATTGACCAGGATGCTGAACAATATCAAGTAAAAAGTCCTTTTCTTAACGGCGAGCTTGTCCAAACAAAAGAAATGATTGAAAAAGAAACGTATAATGACTTTCACGCAGGTTTTTATTACTTGAAAAACATTGTATTTCACTAGAACTTGAAATACAACAAAAAGATGCAAGTTTTCAAAGTAACAAACCAGGTAAAAACCAGGATGCTCCTGAGTATCATGAATTTTTTAAGATAAATGATTTGAAAGCTCAGCTACAGGCCAAAACAACACTAATTTGCAACTTGAAGAATCAAATTAAAAGTGTGAAGGAAGCAAGTAATGAAGCTAAAGTTAAAATGATATAGATGTAATTGAAACTATTAACATTAAATTAGAGCATAGTGTGGCTAAATTACTTGTAGTAAATGAGCAACTGCATAAAGAAAATAAGCATTTAAAACAGACTTACAAAGAACTTTATGATTCAATTAAAAAGACACGCGTTCAGAATAAAGACAATAGTGACTCTTTAATTTCTCAAATTAATCAAAAGTCTGTCGAAAATGCTGATTTAAAAGCTCAGATTCAGGAAAAGGTTTTTGCAAATGCAGCATTAAAAAACGAATTAAGGAAGTTAAAAGGAAATAGCGTGGATACTAAGTTTGCCAAAGCATCAATCTTGGGGAAACCGCCTTTACAACCATCTAGAAACCATTCAGTTGTTAGACAACCGAATGCGTTTAAGTCTGAACGACCTAGAATTTCAAAACCACGGTTTGCCTCCCAAGTTGATGAGAAAAATGTTTTGTCAAAACCAGTCACTCCTCATTATTTGCCTAACGTTAGAGAATCTGCTCCTGCAAAACCTCAGCATGTGAATGCACCTAGCTCTTATAGGAATAGTAAAAAAGAATCGTGATGGTCTAATGATATGGCTCATAATTACTTTCTAGAGGAAGCCAGGAAAAAGACACAAGACATATATATGAAATCTTTAAACCAGGAAAGCCTTCAGCTAGAACACACCAGAAAGAATATCAAAAACCACACTCCTAATGCATGTACTCCAAGACCTATGAGCAATAAATCAAACATTTAGGAACTTGGCCTGCATCTAAAGTAGTAATGTTAGTTGAAGAATAAAGGTTGTGCAAAAATCAGATCTCTTAGGAATTCTAGTTTCCTTTTTTCGACTCTAAAACCTTTGTTTGTTTTAACTTGTCAGAAATGTGTCTTTAATGCAAATCATGATGCCCGTGTAACCAAATTCCTTAATAAAGTCAACTTGCGTGCGAAGAAGCCATCTCATAAGACAACAACAAGTAATACAAAGAAATCACTAGGGCAGATCCTTGCAGAACATATGTTTTCAACCACTAAGTCTTTCGTTGTGCAAAAGAAAACAAACAATCCTAGATCTTGTCTTAGGTGGAAACTAATGGGTAGAGTGTTTAAAACTGTTTGAATCTGTTTGGTGTGTTGTGATGGTTGTTGTTCCCCCCCCCCCCCCTTTGAAAGAACAAAATTGGAATTTTTTACCCCCCCCAACCCCTTTAGAAAAAGAAAAAAAAAACATTCCCTTCCACTTTTTAAAGCCCCCCCTATAAAAAAAACCAACCCCCCATCAAAAAGTTGGTAGTGAACCCCCAAATAGTTCAAATGAAGATATCACTAACCCATATGAATGCGAAGAAACTCTTAATGTTAGTGAAGGTACTTTTAATGTAAGTGCAGGTACATCTTTCAATCCTAATAAGGAAAGACTCAGAGTTTGGTTGCCAAAAAGACTGATATCTCATAAACCAGGCGTCAAGGAGGTCAAGTATGAGAACACAAAAAATAAAAAGCTTAGAACAAAAACTAATGGCTCTGCTGACAAGACTTCAGGCCGCTGTTTCCTTAAAAGAAAGGAATGTGTACGCTTTTCAGTGCGCTTTATCTTCAAAAAAAGAGAAATCTTCTTGTTTTACCATTCTCATCAACAATTTTCATACTTTCCCATGCTCATTTCAGCTATTAATGATCGATGTACATTAGTTTGTATTTATTCACTTAGATCCCTAATCAAAAATGGCAACCACATATGCAATATTTTGAAGTGAGAATAGTGAATAAAAAGGTGATACAATACGGTATAATTGGTTTTCATGTATATGAAATGGTCAAACGGCTCCTGCACACATCAGTTTAGGACGTCGTTCCCAACTTTTTGACATCTTTGAAACAGAATCAATTCAGGACTCGTACCGCAACCTTCCTTATCCAACACCTATGTATCCAACCAACATAAAATGACTTGGGATATGTTATTTTGCCTAATGTTTGATGAGTACTTTAATCCTTCACCAAGTGTTGTTTAACATGTTCTTGTAGCTGTTGTTCAAGAACCTGTTGTTTCAACTGGTATACCTTCATCAATGAGAATTGATCAAGATACACCTTCTACAAGTACCTCAGAAACCACTCAAGAAGCACAATCTCATGTTATTCCTACTAGTGTTAAAGAAGATGATCATGGTATTGAAGTTGCACACATGGATAATGATCTGTAATTTGGTCATCCTATTCCAGAACCTAGTTCTAAAGAATCCTCTTCCTGAATTGTTATCCCAACCAACGTGCATTAAGTAAATCAACCACAAGAGCACATCAAAAAATAGACCATGGATGACAAGATTATTGGTGATCCTTCCAGACCGGTATCCACAAGACTCCAACTACAAACTGAAGCCCTGTTCTGCTACTATGATGCTATCCTATCTTCAAGTGAACACAAAAGTTATAAAGATGCATTAATCGAATCCTGTTGGATTGATGCCATAAAGAGCTCCATGAGTTCGAACATTTGGAGATTTAGGAGCTAGTACCTCTACCATTCGTCCAGATCAAGTATGTTGATTATTTAGGTGTTTTTATTTTGATTAAATATTAGGAGAAGTGTGAGCCCTTGAAGTGGATTTATAAGGTGAAATTAGATGAACTGGGAGGTGTTCTGAAAAACAAAGCAAATCAAGGAGAAAAAAGTAAATGGAGTGGTTGAACTTTACTTCGTCGGCACAGAATATCAGCTGGCAGATATCTTCTCCAAGCCGTTAGGACGAGAATAACTTGAATCTCTCATGTAAAAGGTTGGAATGCAAAGCATGTCTCCGAAAACGCTGAAAAAGCTGGCAGACGAAACAGAAGAGTTATGGTGGTATCTCTTCATGTACCTATGTAAATATGTATATAGTTTAAATCTAAAAAGAAAATACAAAAATATAAAACCTACAAAAACCATAAAAATTAGAAAATTGAAAATACCAAAAATAGTTTTCAAGACACATCTTCCGTTTATCGATAACATTTACAAACCTAGAAATGTCATTCAATAATGACACGGGTCTTTAAATGAAGCTCGAACGGAATTTCAAACTTTTCAATACATGTCTTTATGGCTTGTAGACTGCAACCCGCTCTGCAAAATGAGGAAAGCATGTCGCCAAAAAGACGGTTGTTCCTATAAATGGGTGATTAAGTTCTCACGGGCATGGATTACTTCATATCCGTGCACTCTTGATCTAATGTACGCTTCAATGCATTATTTCTTGATATAGAAGAGAAGTCTTCTTGTTTAAGAACATATGATATTTCGTCGTATATTCTTTCAAAAAATTATTTGTGTTACATATGGTGGAAAATGTTGTTTGAAAATCAATCAGACTTGGTCTTTTCATAAAATGTGATACTCAATCAACACTACAAGATCTTTAATAAAACCAGTCAATGATTGAGGGGGGATAGTTTTTCAAATTTCTGACTTAACAGGCAATTTAATTCATCAAATTAATTAATTGGTAAAAGGTTATTAACTAAGTTACAATTTGGAAAGGTAGTTAAGATTTATCTTAACTCACATGGCCAAAAAAAGTGTCAATTATTTGTAGAGTATATGTGGACTTATATGTGACGTTTGCAAATGTTTTCCTAGGCAATATGAACTTGAAGACTCCATTTGTGCATTTCAAACTTTGTTATCCTAGAATACATATATCCGGAAGAGATAAAAGGATTTGAGCGCCCAGGGACTAAATATCCAAAAATCTAAGTTTTATTATCATACTGACAGCGATTTGCGTGTTCGTTTGATTAAAATGATTTAATATATCATAGAGGCAGTTTAAGTCGTAAGTGGTTTTGATCAAATAGATGGGAAGCGATTAGGTGCCACTTTTCATGTTTTGGCTCATTAAGCCCGATAACCACTTAAGGCCCAATTCCCCAGTTAACTCCCATATGGGCTTTGTTAACTTGTGATTGAGCTTGACGGATAACTTTTAGACCTTTGACCAATGTTGACTTATGGATTGACTCAAGCCAATGTCCAATAACTCAATGTGTAGTATTTCATCAAACCTGAATCAATCATAACTAAATCAAACATGCATGGCAACACCAACTCAAGGCTAATGTTCTCAAGTAAACATAAAATATCTGTCATGTATGCCTATCTTTGTTGATTTTCGTATGCAGATCATTTAGCTAATGAGAATGTTCCCGCTCCTGCTCCCACAAGTTCTGATGAACAGATACTTCCATCTGGCGGACGGTTAAGAGATATTGACTACAGACTTATACAAAGAACAGAATGAAGTTATCATTCTGGTACTAAGGTCAATATCATCTTATGGTGTATATTTTGTACAATGATAAGTAGTGTAACAATTATTGTTATGTGTCAGTTTATGAATTTTTTGTGAGTTTCTCATTAAACTCCAAATCATTTATAAACTCATCATAACTGACACTAACAGAATCCCTCATAAATTGAGGGGGAGCATTAAGATGTTTCAATATCAGCTTGTAATTAATCAGTACATTTTCTCCCAGATTTTCTAACATATTTAAACCCATTAAGATCCAAAATGTCAAAAGATTTGAAATTTTTGATAAGGGGAGAGAATGTGATTAAATATTAAAATCTGATAATAATGTGATCTTAAGACTCAATCAGGTACTCCGCCCTCCATGTGCCAAATATTTTCGATGATCGGTGCACATGTTGAGGGGGAGCAGTTTCATGAATCAAAACAATCGAGGTACTAATGCTTTGATGTTTACATCGCCCGTACCTTGATTGATTTTCAAATGGTTTTATGGCGAAGAGAACATACCAAAAACCGACCCGTAATTTACTTTATCGGAGTTATAAGGATGGTATGGTTAGGTACATGTTCCCATGATCCCGCCAGAGCCGGAGGGATCTACCCAGGGACAATCCACTAGTTAGTGTAGAAGTCCTTAGGTATGATACAAAAAAGGAGTAAAGTGTGAGTAAGGGAAGAGTGCCGACTGAGATGGAGCTAGTACTGGAATAAACCCAACAAGGTACTAGTAATGAAGTCTCGGTATGCACTGAAGGGGTTGAAGAATGAAAAAGAAATGTTAAGATAAAGGGTGAAAAGAAAGCAGCCCTCCTTAAACATTAGGCAGAAAACTGGGTCAATACATAAGTTTTCAGAATCACATGGTGTGATTGCGTAGACATTGAAGACAAGATCAATGGACCCAGTGATACGCTGCAACAACCCTCCCAGCCACTTCAAGATCCCTCCAAGGTTCTTGTTTCATTTCTCATAGAGAACAAAACATTTCTAAGTCGTCTCTCTTAGCACTGAGTTAACGAGAGTAAAAAGGTGGTAGGCTGCCCAGCCTCCGACTACTAAAACCAAAAAATGCACTATTGAGTCCCCATAGCCATAATATCATCCACATACTCCAAGGGAACCAAATTCAACTTAAATTTGTTCTTTCAAACACCATAAAAACAAGTAATATCATAAGAGTCCTAAAATACGGGTGGTAGTTTTTTGTGTCCATTATCCTCAAGGTATTGCCAGAAACATCCGAGGATGGAACGTTATATAGCACAATGACGAATGAAAATCCTACTAGAGCCCACATCAAACAAGCTCTACGGTAGTGACATGTGAAGTCTATTATGGATTAAACATGTGACACCTAGAAAGCACAATGAGTGCATTCTTTATGAATCAAACTTGTTCCCAGGAAGGAATTGACTTTGGATGGAAAACTATTTTAATGATTAAAAACTCGCTAGTGTCACAAAAACGCAATTCATGAGTGACGACATTGATTGTATTTCAAATCTAAATTCTCTCTTCATCAGTGAGATAGTAACTCACTGTTTTCTCATTATCGTGTGTCTGCTTTGGAGGCGTTTTGGTATTGAGAATGCTAGTACAGCTCTAGCGAAACCGCTGTCCACGGAGTTCATTGGAATTCTAACCTAATCACAAGTAGTATTTATACTGATCAACAGGGAATCGTGGTTCTTGCAACCTTATTCAATGAAAGTGAACAAAGACACTTTCGTTTGTTTACTACTAACATACATTTAAAGGAATCCTGACGGTTGCAGCTGCTGGCCAGAGATATGTCAACTCACAACCCCATGCTCACACTTCATATTCCTAATCTAAGCCATCATGATAGCTGAAAGACCTACAACATAGCTTCCTCAACTCTAATGCTTGCTATCATGATCCAGAAAGGTGTGAGCATGTCGGTCTGAAGGTCACAACATCACATAGAGGCAATACTTCACAACAAGGATGATTAAGAGATTTACTATGGCTGGTGATCTTAAAGAAAGCTCAAAGATCACACAAGTCAAAGGAACTATGCTCAAAGATCACTACTTGCCGTACAAAGATAGTACTTGAAGAATTAAAGACTACGAGCCAGAGTCAAAGATCAACTCATAGAATGCTAAGATTCAAATTGTAATTTCTAGGATGACCTCCATAGAGGAGATTGTTAGGATTAAAAAAAGACTCGAGTCACCGCCATGTTTTTCATATTTAGCATATCTCGTAGTTGGAACAGTAATCGTATGACTTATGGTATTAGGACGGGTCTTTTCCCACTATAAGCCCACACCATAGCCCATTTTATGGGGGCATAGTGAAGACTTATTTAAAACCCTCATCTACACATGAAGAGGGTGTTGGTTAAAACATTTTTAACACACACTCTTTAGTGTGTTTTTCTCCCACATCCATCTCTCTCTAGCTTCTCACACTAGTTATTATGTGTTAAACAATGTAATAATCTAATAAATAAATTAACTATCTTCCCAAATTCTTCAAAGATGAAATACCTACCAAGAAATCCCAATCATCCAAAACTGTATTTACAATGATAATGGACTTTACAACCCGTTACTCCATAATGTAGACTTGGGTCACACAATTAATATACTAAAAGCGAGTACATACAAGGTAAGATAAGGCGATTTGAGTGTAACGATTGGTTTAAGGTGACAATACTACTTCATTAATAGTTCGTACTTAACCAGAAAATTACGGAGAACCGTGAAAAAGGATAGGCTCAGTAATCAGAGGGTTGTACTAAGGGGTATCCTTGCACTAAAAATGGTGTATGGCAAGGGAGTGAGATAGTATATGTAGATCCGATGTGACCATCATAATGATTACAGGTTTAAAACAGAGGTTAATCATAGTGCTTCTTATCTAGCAAATCCTAATACTCACTAGCGGTTTTAGGATCATCACAAGAAAACAATTCAAAAGAATTTAATATTACTATTGGTTACAACGCATAAATTAAAATACCGATACTATACCTCTAGAAAGAGGCGACAAAGACCATAATGTATACATCCGTAACAACGGAATAGACACATATGACGTATTCGCGAACTAAAACCGAGAAAGCAAACGTATACATATCTTTAGGTATCAATAATGGGAAACCCAAATTTCTAATAGTCTAAAGGCGAACCGTCGCATTTTATTATTTAGGGTTTTGGAATATAAGTGTTTATTTTATGGCTTAGTCATACACATTCCTATCCATGAGACGCTATTAATACTAGGTTTTCGTCGGTATGTGTCATAAAAAAATTTAAATTTGGGTCAAAATTACCTTTTTATGCTATGTTTCGATATTTTACCCATCATTTTAAGGAGGAAAGCAAATGGCAAATGAAGGAATAGTTTCTAAGGATTATTCCCCTCTACACTTAAGTTGAACATTGTCCCTAATGTTCTTAAAAGGTACCCATAAAAACGAATAAAAGGATAAGAAAACAAGTAAAAGAAACTAGTACTCCCCTGGTTTGCTCAATAATGGAGAAGAAACATGCAATAACTGGTTAAATCGCCCTCCAAGAATCGTCTAATGAAACTTCCTAAGAACTTCCAAGCTTCTTCTCATCAAATATAACCTGTAAATCAAAGACAAAGACAACTAAACCAAGCGTAAAATCCATGGAATAGATATAAATACAAATAAAGTTTGAGGAATTTCGACTCTATGAAAGCAGTAATGATAGGATGAGAGTAATGATATTAATAGGTTTATGGCACGGGGGTTTACAAAAGAATTACAAATCTTAAATATTGCACATTTTATTTTTCAAAAATACTTAAAATTTTTTGAATTTTCACATTGCTAGAGACGCGACGCCTATCGAGTTTTATCCGACGCCGTCTCCTGCACAGTGAAAAATACCCTCTTCGTTTTTTAATGAGAAATTTCCTTGCAACGCAATTGTATTAGTCAAATCACAAGAAATACTAAGCATAAAAACCTGAATCAATCGTTTACAATCATATGACTCAAAACACAACGAGCAAATAACTAAACATTAATCTTTAAATGTTTGAATTGGTTTTTAAAAACCGGACCTATTCCCTACACTTATTTAGTTGCAAAATACATATGATTAGCAAATAAAGACGAAGTTATAAACAAGAAAGCTGATACAAAATGATTCAACATAAAAGAATAAATGAAAAGAAAAAAAACACACACACAGACACGACCATCCTACTATCAGGAAAAATAAACATTGGGTTGTCCTCCCAGAAGGCGCTTATTTTATGTTCGATGTCACGAGCCTGACTCTTCTACCTTATTTAACAAATAAAGGAGGTTCCCCTACACTTAGTTCAAGGCGGGTAATAGTAACGTACACATCATATGTTATGAGAAAGGCCATATGTTGAAAAAGTATTTGTTGAATTTTGTGCTCCAATTGGAGTGTTTCATAATCTTAAACCTTCTCTACTTATTTGGCCTAACGGGGGAATTAAGTCCTCTTCCTTCCTAAAAAGAAACTTTCCAGAGATCCTAATTCCCAATCATCTTCTATCATCCCCAATTTTGAAAAATCAACATCTAAGGATCCACTATGTCCTAATAAACCCAGTTTAAATCCATAATGTTTCTTAGGGTCATCTACACATGGGCGATAATAACAATACATATCCTTAGGGTGGAAAGATGCCACATAAGGTGAAGGCGGTGTATGAATGGTCAAATGGTCGACTTTCTATCATCTAAAACTATCAGACTAGGTGTTTGATGAGGTTGTAAACGGGGTCTATTTCTCTTCTCCTAGGTCAAATTCTAAGGATGGACATACTTAGGTAATGGTTGTGTGTTGATGCTTCAGTTCATCAAAATTAGGAATTTTCCCCAGAAACTTGAGAATGTCATGATTTCAAGTAACCAAGCTTCAACTCCTCTATGAGGAGGTTTCGTCTAAAGGTTCTACCTCAATTGGGATTCCTATAATCTCTTCTACTTTATCTGGGTAAGTCACGGGCGGTGTGTTTTCCTCAAATGATGGAGACTTGTCGGGTACTCTTTTGGGCTTTGATTTTCTTACTTTATCCGTCCATTATATCTAATCACCTAAAGGCTCATCATATCATCAGCCATGACAATCAACTAGGTATCTTTAACTCTAACCACCTCATTTCCAAACCCACCTAATTGATCCTTCAATTTTGCTATAGTTTGTCAAACAAATAGATGCTAGTTAGTTTTTATTCTGTTTATCACATTGAGCACAAACCACAATGGTTTCACAATGCTTCCTTCAAATACCTTAATCCCCTAAGGTTCTCGCTTGCTGCATATTAAGCCTATTTGGTGTATACCTGTCCGATATGATAGAAAAAGATTTGAATTTGGGACCATAGGTTGAGGCCATGATGTGGGGACGTTTCAGTACAAGTCCTTTGAACAAGTCCATGCTTCGTAAGAGATTCATCTTGATGTTGCCTAGGAAAATCAATGTATATATCTTTAAAAGTGAAGGTTGTTTTTCTTGGGGGGTGTTTTAAAAAAGGTGGTGGTTGGTGGATCTTTCATACATCATGATGGTGAAGCGAAGAGTGATTACAAAACAAAAGGGCACAAAGAAAAATTAGACTACAAGAAAGCTAAATTAGTAGCTGGAATTATAATCTCACTGATAGAATCAAACGAGTAGAACTAAGTTAATATATGATCGAAACCTAACTATTCCCCATGCAGCGGCGCCAAAAACTTGATGCGGTCGTCGTAGGACTTCAACAAGAAGTTTGCCTTGTCACACTTGTGATGATTTGTGTAAGTATTTCCTAGGTCTATCGGATTACACAGAAACCCGCTTCTATTTAATATTCCGTTAGGGCAACGCACAAGTAAGGTAGTATGAAGACTATTACAAGGCCCCTAAGAGTATAATAAATGTATGTGAAATATCTAAGAGTGAATCAACCGATATAAGAGGGGTAAAGAGGCTAGTATGAAGACTGTTACCCGATGGTACCTTTCTCTACGCACTCACAAAATCGCGTTTCTTTATCCTTAGACGTGTCTAACAACGATACAGACAAAAGCTGGTTTTCTAAAGCCTAACGCGCACATTCATCAACAAGAAGCAACAGTAATAGGATCTACAATCCGACTTTCATGCAATCATAAGCAAATACAAAGGAGGGTTTAGCCTAGCATGTTAAGGATAAAGGAAAAAACATAGATTAATCACAAAACACATAGACATATTGAATGATTAATGAATAACACTCTTACTTAATTAAAACAAGGATAGAAGGTAGTTACAGTAGGGTTTGAGGCCCTAAAAACAACTTTTAAAGCTGCTACAAAGACTAAGGTTCGTCTCCCAAAAGTTATACAACGTTACACACTTAAAACCCTAAAATCGGTTTTGTATATATAGAGATATCGCTGTGACGGCGTCGTGTTGTAGTCCTGACGCCATCGCTACATGGATGATTCTAGATCCTCTTTAAGTCGGCCACGTCCTGACGCCGTCACCGGATCTCTGACGTCATCACTGGATAGATCACGACGGCGTCGGTTTATGCTCGCGACGACGTCTCCATGCTCTATAAACAATACTTCTTCATGGATTTGGTGTAGGTCCGTAATCTTGTCCGTTTATTCTCCAAATGAGCCCAAATCACGTGTATTTCTTCCAAATGCCATTCAAGTGCTAAAAACATGAAAACAAACTATTAAGCACATAATCTGAGCATATTTGCATGATTTAGGAGGTTAAATGACCCCGAAATAGTGTATAAAATGACACCTCATCACATCCTCCATTAAAATCTTGTGCGTTCAGAACGACGGACTGATTCCTTTGATGTCCGATATTTTCCAAGCAATTGCTCCCTTACGTTTTTCCAACATCTACCTAAATAAGATTCATTGTTAGACTTATTTTCTAAAGACTCGCAGCTTTCTAGATCTGATTGATTAATTGATTTCTCCAGCCCCTTGAGTAACTAAGCAAGCTCATATAAGTGTTTGGGATTCTCTCTTTCTCTCGGATGTAGAATAAATTATAACATAATGGGAAAATGGAAAATCAACACTCGTTACCTGTCATAGCATATAAATTACCATAGGCTTGGTAAAGGATCAAACCTCCACCGCTAGGCGCAAGCATTTCATTACCATCTAAGAGGTCTTTTTAAAGGGTTGTGGGGTGTAGGTGTAAGATAACATTAACAAAAACAGAAACGGAAATGGATGGTATACATTTGGGGAGTAACTTCTGGGTGAATTTGGAGTGGAAGGGTTAGTTAATTATTTATACGAATACACGTTGGTTTGGTTACTAAGCCAAAGACTCAGACAAGGTATACAAACTCTACAAAACTCTACATCAGTCTCTTTCTTTTTCTTTTCTCGACTCTAATATAAACATAAACATAAGCAAATGGCAGCCCGTATATTTTTTTTCACTCTTTTTTATATACATTTTTTTCATACACTTTTGCCCTGCCATTGCTTAAACATATAATACATCATGGGGGTTTATAGATACACCCTTACACTTGAACTTTTACATACTCGATTATTTACAATCTAACTAATGACCCGATTTGAGATGGATCAACAAAACATGGAGCTTATTGAGCTCTATATAGGGGTAATAACTTACTTTATTTTTTTCCCCAATTTCTCATAAGATGAATACTACAAATGAATCTCATACGTCCCAAAACATATTTACAAGGATAAGTACTTATGCAACCGTGTACTCAAATATTAACTTTGGTTAAAACATATAATACATGTACAAAAATTGAGTAAAATATACAAGTAGGCCTAAGGCATATGGGTGTAACGATTGGTTTATGCGTGACAATGCTCTTCATTAATAGTCCGGCTTAACTAGAAAATTACGAGAACCATGAAAAAGGATAGCTTGAGGGTTGGTACTAAGTGTGATCCTGCACATAAACTTGATTGCATGGCACAGGGGTTATGTGGATATTAAATATTTTAAGTGACCATAAATAACAATTACATGAATTAAAAAACATGGGTTAATCCTAGTACCTCTTATCTGGAAAATCTTAATACTCACTATGCGGCCTCAAGATGCATCACAAAAACAAGTTCTAGAATTTAATATACAATCGGTACACTCATATAATTTAATACCGATACCAATGCTCTAGAAAAGGCGACTAAGACCATACGTACGCATCCGTAACGACGGAATAGACACATATGACTGCATTCGAACCTTAACTCGAGAAAGCTAAAGGTATAAATTATCTTGGGTATTAATAATGGATACCTGAATCCCTAAAGATCTAAAGGCGAACCTCACATTTTTAGGGTGGAATTTTGAAGGTTTTTGTGCTAGTCATACACATTCCTATCCATGAGACGCTATTAATACTTGGTTTTTGTCGGTATGTGTCATTGATGTGCTGTCGTGTAGGGTCAATTATTTGATTATCAAGTTTTAAATTTATATTTAGCCGACAAACCTAAAACAACACTTTAACAAGCAGTGTACCCGATCAAGATGGAGTTTCGCGGTAAGTAGGGTGTCGAACACTAAGAGTGAAACATTAATCCTAAATTCTATCAGTATTTGAATTAGTCTATTTACTGGTTAAACCTATGCTATATACGTTTTCTAATGATATGGGGGTTTTCAGCTTGAGAGAGTGGCACAAGTTTGGTGGAGACAAATATCAATTCAATACACAATAAACACAAACGAAGAAAATCAGAAGATAGAAAAGCGGTACAAGCCAAATGATAGAAAACTGTATTAGCCATATTAAATCCAGTTCAATGTTGGTTTGTTTGTTTTAGTGTAATGATTTACTTATCTCGAAGCGGCATATCATTCTTAAGACTTAGGCGGGACATCATCCTAAGACCTAGACACGATTAATCCTGTCACAATTAACGCATCCGCATAAAGCATCCTTTAGTTTAATTATAATCTATCTTAGGGAATCAAAGCAGTGGTGATCCTGTTAGAACCCTAGCCCAACGGGACTTTACCCACTTATTGTTTGACGGTATTTTATATACTGGTAGTCCACTATTCAAATCTTTATCAGTTAATTAAGAGCATGATTGCTGAAACATAAACGGGTCACCTACCGGTCCAACTAAGCTCATAATCAAAAGACAAAGACAGAACGTTATTTGTGATCCTATTGGTCCAGTAATATGAAACACGATATGGAGAGCTATCCCGGTATCTAGATTACTTGGTCCGTATCACTAGATCCAGTTGAATGATAGGTCGCATATTCAAACACATAAACAAGTATGAGGTGATAAACATAATTAAACAATCAACGATAAATTAAGAAATCGATTTTAAAACAAACCAAACATTGAACTTTCATTAAGATGGCTAATACCCGAGGGTATTAGCCCACAACCATTGTAATTATACAAGCGTAATCAAACAATGAAAATCGAACGATTAAGAGAGTAAAAATTACACGATGTCTTCTATGGATTCGTGATCAATGCTTGACCTTGGTGGCTGATCTTCTCTTCTAAGATTCGTCTTTAGTGAGTATGGTATAAAGAATATGATATTGCACACTGAAAACTCGTTTTTGAGTCTTCTATTTATAGTGTCTGAAAAAGACTCGATACGCCGTATCCAGCAAGGTCGATACGGCGTATTGGGCTGGATTCCTTGGAGTGCGCGCTACGTTCGTAATAAATCTTTGATATCATTCCCAATTTACTTGATTTACTGTATCTTCGAATAGTTATCTTCATGGATACGACGTATGTAGACAGTATGGATACGCCGTATTGGGAATTGGTCAGACGTGTTTTCTTGTGAAGTCTTGGCGCTGATACGTTGTATCTCTTTAGTTGGATACGGCGTATTGGTTAAATTTCAGCAATCTTCAAGTGTCTTTGTTTTAGCTCCAAATTATGCGCCTTTTAGCTCGTCTTCACAAAACACTCCTGAATTACTGCATTTATCAACTTTAAAGCAATTAAGTACCAAATTATGCAATACATATACAAAAGTGGCCAAAACAGATAGGATAAATGATATAATAAAGTGACGTTATTTGATGTCATTAGTCTACTCCAGGCAAAGCAACTGTTCAATGTTATAATTGCAATGAGAAAGGTTATTATGCTCGTGAATGTCAGAAACCAAAAGTTCGTGATTCAAAGTATTTCAGAGAACAAATGTTGTTAGCTATGAAAGATGAAACTGGAAGCAACCTCAGCCATGAAGAGAATGATTTCATGCTTGACACTTCATATGGAGAAGAGTTGGAAGAGTTAACTGCAGAAGTCATGTTAATGGCTTGACTCCAACCAGCTGATGAGAACGCTGAGAATGTACCATCCTATGATGCAAAGGCTATTAGCCAGGTACATGCTTCGTCTAAGGTTCATGAACAAGTGAGTCATGGGAAATGTCAAACTGTTATTCAAACAATGGATGATGATCAAATAGATTCTAATATCATATTTGATGATCCGTTTATGGAAAATAATAGTGGCACGTATAAACATGATTCAACTGCTCATGACGAATATCATGAAATACAAATGCTAGCATACAATGTTCAACGCGAAGCTGAAAATCAAAAACGTTTGAATAATGAGCTTAAAAAGCAAAAGGATTTGCTACAACGGGAACTTGAGACGTTATGTCATTTGAAACTGAAAATGAAAAAATAGTACAAGGTATTTATACAAGAAATGAGCGGAAAAGATAAAAACTGACTCTAACTAAACATCCTTCTAAAGTTACAACATAAACCCCTAAACTTTCTATAAGTTACACTTTGGTCCTTGTAGTTTCTGCAATGCTTCTCTTATAAAAACCGTGTATAAAAATGTGTACAAGAATGTGTGTATAAAAACGTGTGTATAAAAATGTGTGTATAAAAAGATGTGTAATAAAACCGTGTATAAAAATGTGTGTATGAAAACGTGTTTATAAAAGCGTGTATAAAAATGTGTATAAAAATGTGTAGATAAAAATGTGTATAAAAACGTGTGTAAAAATTGGCAAAGTTTAGTAACTTAGGTGAACAAATTCGCAAAGTTCAGTAACTTATTTGTATCAAAAGTCAAATGCCACGCTGGCAATGTAACCGGGAATTAACACTAGCAACCGGTCACCGATAGTTCGATACCAAATTTAACCGGTTTTGATAGTCCAGTAACCCAAATGAACAAAAAAAAGTTTAGTAACTTAGGCGAACAAAAGTTGATTGTTTGGTAACCTATCTATCTAAAAACCCCATTTCATACCAAGACGGCGTCACAAGATCTCAAGACGACGTCAGAATGCACGACCCAGCCCATTATCTAGAATATTCTCTTTCACGACGGCGTCACGATTAAAACGTGACGCCGTCACAATGATTTTCCTATATATACAAATCCGTTTTTAGGGTTTTAAGTGTGTAACTTTAGAGTAAAAGAAAGGGATGAACCCTAGTTAGTTTAGCAGCTGTTAGGGACAGTTTTAGGGCCTCAAAACCCTATTGTACTTCCTTCAATTCATGTTTTAATCAAGTAAGACTATCTTAATCATTCAATATGTCTTGTTGTGTGATTCTATCTTTCCTAAGCTTTAATCTTTAACGATGCTTGGCTAAACTTCTATTGTGTTCATTTATGATTGTATGAAACCTAGGAATAACTTAGTGTGGTGCTTCATGTGATAATAGGTATGTTAGTCTTAGACAACCATCTTTTTTCCTAGTAATCGTTGTTGAATATGTCTAGGGAAACAGATTATGTAAAAGAATACCCATCGGGTAACCGTCTTCATACTAACCTGCCCCTTATATGGTTGATCCACTCTTAATAATATTTCAAATGCATTTAATATAGCTCTTAGGGGCCTTGTAATAGCTTCATACTACCTTAATGTGCGTTGCCATTAACGAATATTAAAATAGACGGCGATTCGTGTAATTCGTTCATGACTTAGAAATATTTACATAGATCATCACAAGTGTCGACAAAGCAACAACCACTAGGTGAAAGCAATCTAGGGAGTTATACATGATAAATAAACACAATTCTTTTATTATATTATTAACACCAGTAGCTTAGTTTATATTTAAGTTAGATAGCTAAAAACCAACCAACCCTCTTAAATATATGATTTTAACCACCTGCTTTCCTATAAAACATAAAAAATACAAAAATAATCTTTCCTCAAAACTTAGAATTCTGTTAGACCGTGATCAAGCCTTCCCAACCTATTCCCCTAGAGAACGATAACAACCCCCGAGTCTTGCCTATAACTCACTACAATGATTAGGTACACTGCCTAGGGATTTGTAAAACTCTTGTAGAAGTCCCTTACGACAAACCGCAACAAGTATTTTGGCGCCGCTGTCGGGGAAAGGTTAGGTTTTGATCGATAGTTTTAGCTTAGTTTCTCCTATTGCTTGAATCCTTTTAAGTAAGATTTAATTTTCCTCCGCATAATTAGCTTTCACTCAGTAAAGTCTATCTTTTTCTTGGTGTTATCTATCTCGTAAATTCGTCACCATGACGCGTAGCACCGTTAAGAGGTTAACGAAACCTCTCGACGAACCCGAAAGAGAATTTTGGAGGCGTAGGAAATCCGCCCTACGTACACATCAAAACGAATCTCTTGCTATAGCCGGAAGAAAACCTCTTTGATAATGAAGCATCCTCCTCCTGACTCACCACTGGACCAAATCCAGCCAACGCTCCAAGACCTTACACGAACAGTTCCTCATCACAATTCCTCCGGTTTCCTAAATCTAATTAACCTTTCCAAAACCGAATAAACAGGAAGAATCGTCGACTCACGCGACATCTAGTTAATTCAAAACACATGCACATTCTAAGGATTGAAAAACGAGGACCCCATCTGTCATATTAGGCACTACTTAAGCATCGTCAATAACATACAAGCTGATGGAGCCACAAGGGATACATCTAGGTTAAGATTTTTCCACTTCTTTCTCCCTCAAGAGGAAAAGCGGCAAATAGCTTAGATAGAATACCCCCCCCAACTTAAATCACGACATGGGAATCATTGGGTCCACGATTCCTTGACCATTTCTTTCCGGTAGGACGTACCTCGGCCCTTAGAGATTCAATCCTCTGATTCACACAAGGGGAAAAGTGCCTAGATCCGTTTTCAGGACATAATCAAACAGGTTCCCCATCATGGAATACAGAAATGGCTTCTGGTACAAATCTTTCACGATAACATATCCTCAGGACGACCATAGGAAACTCAACCAATTCGCCTAATTCGCTTCGAAACTAACTCTCACCAAAGAAGAAGAGTGGAGATCGAATGAAGAATATGTCTAATACCAAGATGATTCCTGGGAAAAAGTGACCATGTCACCACCCATGACACATTTCTTCCCATTTTGGAAGAAATGCAACCTCACGATGAAGGTGGCGCCCTAATAAAGGCTTGCAATCAAAATTTCCTACCTCGAAACCCCCAAGTCCAGGATTGGGTTTGAAAAACCCCTACTAATCTGGTGACTATTACGTTGAGAGGCCGATGAATGCAAGCAAACTAACCGGGCCGAGCAGTTATCCTTATCCGGGGGAGACATCTATGATGACCCTTCCCTTTTGAGGTTCTATCAGAACGACGATACCCCACCATGAGGGAATAGTAAACGTAAAGAAAAAGGAGAGGATGGCCTCGAGTAGATTATTAGAAGTAAGTTTGAGGATGAGCTCACCAACTTCATGATCGAAAAGAAGTCTCAAGCAAAAGAGATAGGAGATATGCTTATCCAACACCGTAAGGAATTGCGTGAACAATACTCCTAAATACTGTCATCAATCAACAAAAGCGAAACTCCTGAACCTGAAGCACCAACTTTTGCCATAACAACTAGATCATGAATTAGCACACAAGACCCACCTTTTCCAGCCTGCATACCAGCAACTGAGGGGGGGCAACTTCACCGAGGGGGAAACCAAAACAGAAGGGACTGAGGGCGCAAAACCAAGCATGATATAGAGAAAACCTGCCCCACGGGACCGATCCATCTTTACCAACCTTCAAGTAATCCAATCTACCTTTTCCGTCCAGATTAAAGAAGCAGAAAAAGGATGACGAGGATGAGCGGCTTCTCTCAATCTTTAAGTAAATTCATATCAATCTGCCATTCCTTGAAGCTATGATTCACATGCCAAAATGAACCAAGGTTTTGAAAGATCTACTTTCGCATAAGAAAAACTTAAGAAAGCGGCCTCCTCAGTCAAACTTAGGAGGAGTGGTTCTACTATTAATTTAAAGAAGTCGTCCCCAAAAAGAAGGGGATCCAGGAAGCATCCACACTGCCATGTCATATAAGACCTTTAAGCAGTCAAGAACGCCCTTGCCTGATTAAGAGCAAGCATAAATCACATGCACATTCTCCTCTTCCTAACGATTAGGAATTTTAAACTAAACATAAACCAAAATTTGATATTCAATTAGCCGATCGATCTATCAAATACCTCATCGGGGTCTGCGAGAATCTATTGGTGAAAATAAGCAAGTTCATCTTCCCATTTGACTTTGTATTTTTAGAAATAGACGAAGACGAGCTAGTCTCAATCATTTTGGGGATGCCCTTCCTCGCCACAACAAGAGCTGTAATTAACGTTCACAAAGGAAAATTGAGTCTAAGAGTCGGAAGTGAAACTCTTACCTTCAACATTGGGAAATCCATAAAATCCAAACACTGAATCCCCGTGACGATTACCTATATGTATTCCGATCACAAAGAAACCGCTAGCTGGTCCAGCAACAATGGGTCGACACATTAAACCATGATGGAGAATGGACTGAAAGAAGAAGAAGGGGACATCCAAAAAAAAACCCCCGAGGTGCCTTACATCTCCTTTCTACCGAGGACAGAGCCAAGAGTAACCACACTATAATGGAAAGCCCTAGAAAATCAACTAAAACCATCAAGCATGGAACCACCTAAACTCGAATTGAAGGAATTACCCGAACACCTTGAGTATGCTTTCCTCCAAGAAAAATACCAACTCCTAGTGGTCATCTCATTCGCATTGTCCATCGTCGAAAAAACCAGACTCCTCGAGGTTATTCAGAATCAGAAAGGGGCGATCGCTTGGAGTATTGCGGACATTAAAGAGGTTGACTCATCCTTCTGTACTCACAAAATCCTCGTGGAAGACGAGTTCAAACCCAGTGTCCAACCTCAAAGACGAGTTAACCCCAACATCAAGGAGGTAGTAAAAAGGAAGTCATAAAACTTCTTGATGCAAGATTAATCTATCCCATCTCTGACAGTCCGTGGGTAAGCCATGTCCAGGTTGTCCCAAAGAATGGAGGAATGACCGTAGTAAAGAATGAGAAGGATGAGCTCATCCCACAACGGACAGTCACCAGATGGCGCGTATGTATCGACTATCGTAAGTTGAATAACGCAACCCGGAAAGATCACTTTCCACTTCCGTACCAATACGATTAAAGCTAGATTCTCGAACGATTGGCTGGGCATGAATACTACTGCTTCCTAGACGGGTTTTCTGGATACTTTCAAATCCCTATCGCCCCTGAGGACTAAGAGAAAACCACATTCACCTGCCTTTACGGGACCTTCTCATACAAAATGCCCTTCAGATTATGCAATGCCCTGGCCAATTTTCAACACAGCATGACAGCAATATTCCATGAGCTTATCGAGGATAGCATGGAAGTATTTATGGACGGCTTCTCCGTCTTTGGTAGTTCTTTCGACCACTAACTCAAAAACCTAGAAAAGATGCTAAAAAGGTGCGAGGAAACCAACCTTGTATTAAACTGGAAAAAATGCCACTTCATGGTGAAGGAAGGGATCGTCCTCGACCATAAAGTCTCAGGTTTTGGGATTGAGGTAGATAAAGCAAAAATCGAGGCAATTTCCAAACTACCATATCCAACTAATGTGAAAGCCATTTGGAGCTTTCTAGGACACGCCGGTTTCTATAAAAGGTTCATAAAAGATTTCTCACAAATCGCACGCCCAATGACCCAACTCCTAGTTAAAGATGCACTATTCAACTTCTTTGAAGAATGCATCCAAGCCATTGACACATTAAAACGTGAACTAACACAGGCACCAATCATGATCAAGCCAGATTGGTCATTACCATTTAAAATCATGTGCGACACAAGTTATTATGCTGTCGGGGTAGTACCAGGACAAAGAATCGACAAATATTTCAAGCCCATACACTACACCAGCAAAACAATGAACGAAGCACAAGAGAACTACATAAATACCAAGA
>BQNB010084564.1:0-28717 GCA_026074375.1 Tanacetum coccineum | reverse complement strand
AGGTAATGAAGATAATTAGTTAATTAATAATTAAAGAAATTTTTTTAAATATATGTATGTATATGTAGAAATTGGCCGAAGAAAGGAAAAAGAAAATAAAAGAGATTTTGGGCCTTATCTTAGGAGTTTGACTAGGATTATGATTCTAGTTAGTTATAGAAGGGATACATAAGCTAAAAAATGACTCATTCAGCCACCATATCCCTTTTGAGTCGACTTCCATCCCTAAAAACAAGGAGAACACGAATTTGATCCAAGGTTTTGCTAGGGTTTGTGTTAGGAGCGAGTAATCAAGAGGTATGTATCCTTAACCTAGTTTAATTCTTGTATTCTTGCATTCATGTAACATGTAATGTGATGGATCTTAGGGTTTATAAAAATTCAGGTATATAAAGTTTTATGATCATATTGTGTTTAAGGATAATTTAGAAGCATGATTATGCAAATGGTGCGCTTCGATTTGTGTTAGATCTTGATTTAGGGTTTTGCAGAATTAGGGTTGTGTTAATGTGATGATATCTCCATGATGGTAATGATTTTTAGGGTGTTTCTGGTGTCTAAATAGCAAACCAAGGAATCTATTTTTCAAAAATTTGGCCTCAAAAACGTTTTTGAGGTCTGGAAGTAGGTCAAATGTTGGTTACACTAAAAGTTGTCAAATCAGTAAATACTGGCCAGATTTAGGTCATGTTTGGGAAGGTGAAACCCTAACTTAAAATTCGAATTAAGCTTTGCCAAAGCATAAAAGTTAAGTTCTATATGTCTATTAACTCCCACAAAGACAAATTAGCCTCTGAAAGCATGTCTAAGTATGGTAGTTAGAGTTATACATTTTGATGTGCAATCAATCTGAAAGTTAGGACAGTTTTAAAGTTTGGATTTTAATTTGAATATTACATCATGTACGTAATATACTTTAGATCACAAGGGTAGTTAAGTAATACATAAAAATGAACCATGCTGATTTCTGGTTATAAATTATAAGGTCTTAAGTAAAGGGTTATGAGTACCTAAAGTAGACACTAAAATTCGTATTCTGATTTAATTATAAGTAGCTAGTGTAATTTGTTAATGAGATGGCTAAGGTTAGGCATGGTGTCGGGGTGACCCATGATGGTTAACTAAACCCTTAGACATCCATCATATGTGTGTTACATAGACTAGAGCTTTTACCTTTGTCTCGTGTAGCCGTGTTTATTTATTTGTATAGTTGCGTGTTGAGATTTAGAAGCTGCATTTGATCGTTCAGGTAAATTTCATAGTCCCTCTTTTCACATCACTTTTAAATTGGGATGGAAATGATGCAAATGTATTTGAAATGTTCTAATTAGTGTGATTATGTGTCTTTATTTTGAAAGTGTGTTAGAAACAAGAAAAGTCTCGGTCACTTCCAATATTAACTAGTCAAAGCCCATAGTTAGTCAATGTTTAGTTTATAAGCTAATATGGCCCAAAGGCCCATGGAAAGCCTTACTAGGCCCATGGTCGGCCACCCTTTATGTATAAATACCCTTTCCATGCCTTGGAGAGGGTGGTTGGTTGGTTGTATGTTTCATTTCACTTAATGCATTTCATGTTCTCTACTTTCTCTTACTAGAAAAATACATCCTTCTTCCCACTTTTTCCCTCTAGTTCTTGGTTCATAGATCAAAGATTACTTGTATTATACAATTGGTATCAAGATCCATGGAGTGATTTGCTTAGTTCTTGTGTTTGTTTTTTGTTTGGTTCGTTTTCCGTACACCTCTTACTCTTTTCTTTTGTTTTCAAGGCTTCTTTGTACACTAAACGATCATTTACCAAGGTAAAGTTGATCCAGTATCTTTAGATATAGGTTTATTTGCTTTGGATTAAAGAAAATCTAAGTTTTGTTTATCTTTTGTTTTCAAAAAACCTTATAAAATACAAATCTTGATTTTGAAATTTTCGGCTTAAAAACCAAAAAGTTGTCATTTTTAAGGTACCTATAGGTTTAAGAATACTAGTTGTACAAGAAACTTTAGGAAAAAACAATCAAAAAGGTGTCTTTTTTGGTTTTAAAGATTTTGAGTTTCGTCCCGTGTGGTTTCAAGCGAATTCGCATGTCCTTGTTCTATCAAATTTGCAATTTTTCTTGAGTCTCCGAATTTTGCAGTGCTCAAGTGGAATTCCAGAATTTGCAACTTATAGTAGTATCCGAATTTGCAGTTTCAAGTGGTATCCGAATTTGCAGTTTCTAGTGGTATCCGAATTTGCAGCTCTCTACTGGTTCCTGAATTTGCAATTCTGCTTAAGGACACGAATTTGCAATTTTGCTTAAGGACACGAATTTGTAATTTTTCTCAAGCACCCGAATTTGCAATTTTCTCTTAAGGACCCGAATTTGCAATTTCACTTAATCATACGAATTTGCAACATACACTTAAAACTCAATTGGTTCAATCAAACAATATACCAGTTTATTTCTTTGACTTGTAAAATCCCGTGAAACACTCACTTGTTTTCCTGGTTTTGTCAAGAATTGTAAAATCCCGTATAGTTTCAAGACTTAAAAACACATAAAAGACAACACCATCAAACACAATTAGTTTCTATCACCGCTCGATCAACGCAAATCATTGAACAAACCATTTATCAGACGAATCTTTCTGATAAGAGTCACTTCTCTCGGGTGTGACAATAAATCACCGATGCTGAAAAACACTGTAGACTCGTGAAAAGCATAATGGAACTTTATATGATGAATAGATCTCATGGTAGAATGATTCTTGCTTCTGTTGAAAAAGGTCCACTTGTTTGGCCAACAATTACAGTGGATGGTGTAACCAGACGAAAGAAATATACTGAATTAACTCCTGCAGAAACCATTCAAGCTGATTGTGACATCAAAGCAATAAACATCATTCTACAAGGCCTTCCAACTAAAATTTATTCTCTTGTTAGTCAACATCGTGTAGCCAAGGATATTTGGGAGAAAATCAAACTGCTCATGCAAGGAACCATCGTTTAACGAAGCAAGAACGAGAGTGTAAGCTGTACGATGAAATTGATAAGTTTACATACAAGAAAGGAGAGTCTTTACACGAGTACTACTTGAGATTCACTCTGCTACTCAATGATATGAATATTTACAAGATGGCCACTGGAATCAATTTTCAAGTCCCAATACCAAGGTTTCTGAATACTCTTCCTGCTAAAAAAAGCAAATTCGATACTTGATGTAAGGTTGGTCCAAAGATTTGCATACTACGTAATGTTGATCAGATTCCATGCTCACTTGGAACAACAGAACGACATGCAAATGAAGTTCGATTTGATGCATAAATACGCAACTCATAACTCCATCCTCTTGCTTTAATATTTACATCTCACCAAATACACAGTCTCAACTTATCAATCTCATCAGCTTCTCTTACTTGAACCCTTCAACCATCAACAATTTGTGTCACTTTAACAATCTTCACAGTATGGAATTCCCTTATTGAATCTCAACAATACTCACAATCAATCAAATCACCCAACACCTCATTTAAATCACTTATCCCCCCAACAATTATCAAACCTCAGTTCACCATAACGCTTACTCTCCATCATCATCCATTCCTCAAATAGAATACTCTCCCACAGTCAACCAACAATCTGAATTTTTCCCAATTAGACTCCGGTCTAACTAAACCTAGTTTTCAAGCACTGGTGATAAATTCATATCTTTCTGTCTGTAGTCTTTCCCGCTACTCCTAACTACAATAACCAGCTGAGGAACTCGTCAAACCCAAGGCAACAAGCCACCGTTAATGATGGAAGAGTAACCGTACAACCAATTCAGGGGAGACAAATTTCTTATGCTGCGGGTACTACAAGAACTTTCACTCTAGGAGCAAGTGGGAGAAAAACACGGGAAACAGAGGATTGTTACTTGTTTACTTGTTACAACACAAAAGGGAAGGACAAAAGTCCCAAACAAGCACTAAACCAAGGAGGAAACGGGGATGATTCATAGTTTAAAATACAGTGTGTTGGTAAAAAGCTCAAGCAAGTGGGTCCAAATCTTACATGATGAGGAACTAGCATTCTTGTAGATCCAAGGAATCCTAGAAGGCAAGCTATCATAGACAGTCATTACTCATAATGCTGCTTATCAAGATGATGATTTGGATGCATATGGCTTTGATTGTGATGAACTCAACACTGCCAAAGTTGCTCTCATGGCGAATTTATCTCATTACGGTTCATATGCTCTTGCTGAGGTACGCAATCATGATAATGTGAATAATAATATGATTAATCAAGTTGTGCAGGTGATGCCGTTTTCTGAACAGTCGAATGCTGTGAATCATTCAGAGACTAAAATAACCAGTGATAGCAATATCATTCCTTATTCTCAGTATGTGATCGAATCACAACAGGCAGTTGTTCAAGATATCAAACTGCTTCCTGGCACAAACAAGAATAACTGATTTATCGTGGATTTGAACAACTGAAAACCCAAGTTGCTAATTGTACCAAGATAAATCTGGAAAATAAAAGTGTCAATGATACTTCAACTGCTGAGCTTGAAAGATATAAGGAACAAGTTAAAGTGTTGAATGAAGGACAAAATGTTGATTTAACAAATAAAGACAACGTTTCATATTCATGTGCATAGTCTGTAGAGATTGATCTTCTTAAACAAACTCTTTCAGAACATTTAAAAGAAAAGGAATCTTTAATGCAAATGGTTACTCTTCAAAACATGATTTTAAGAAAGAAGAATCTAGAAACATTAATAGGGAAATTGCGTTAGAAAAGAGGATCAAACAGCTAGATAATATTGTTTTTAAAAGAAATCAATCTGCAAAAACTGTTCACATGTTGACGAAACCTTAGTTTTTCTATGATCATACCACTAAACAAGCTCTAGGTTTTCAAAATCCTTTCTATCTGAAGAAAGCTCAGCAGTTGAAACCAAAGCTATATGTTGGTGATATTATTGAGAAAACTAAACCATTGTGAATTCCTGACTCTGAAGAGACCTTAATGCTTGCGTGAAGAGAGTCGGTAAAAATGCTTTTAAAACAAAAGGTCCCATAATGTTTAGAAAATAAAGTTAAAAACTAACACTATTCTATTATGCTAGCATCTTAAACCAACTTTATAAAGATTTTGAAACACGCCTTTTTTCACCAAACTGAATTATCTGCTGACAAGCCTTTTGGTCCTTAGAATGCGGTGAATCTCCAGAACCATTCTTTCTAGTAGACCTAACCATAGTTGAAGGTTCCCAAAAGAACTTCCAAAGTCAGCATGGTGAATACAAGTTTGAAGAACTTAAACATTATCTTGCTGGATTTGACGTGGTTGCAAAGCAAGAACCACACCCACAGCTATCCACTAATGGTTTGAGGGGTTCGAGACGATACAAAAGCTTGTTATTAAATGGATGAAATAATTCCATTTGTAAAAGCTCTGAAGGACTTGTTTAACACATCAATCAATATATAGTTGCTGAACTTTCATAATTCCAAAATTGTCTTCATCAATGGAACAGTCTTGGAAACAACATCATTAAATCCAAACATTTGAAAGTTAAAATAATTCAAGTTTTGAACGAAAACAAAACGACTCTTGGAACAATGTTGAGCAAATAGATATTGTTAACATAATTATGAATTCATCTATGAAAAATTGAGTTGCGATGTAGGAATTGTGTGCATGGAATGTGACGTGAGAGCGTGAGATCTGCTCAAGCGTAAGAGACTGAGGCGGAACAAACGGATTCATGAAAAAGATATTAAGGATAGAGAAAAATGTTCAAAGTTAAGCCACCACTCTTGAAAAACATTGCATCTCTTTAGAAGTTGATTCTCAACTTAATCAAGAAATTTTTCAAAGGGACAATCCTGTTTTAAATCAAAGTGCTCTAAGTTTCGATCAATTGTTTGAATTAAATGAATTGAAAGCTCAGTTCCAAGAAAAGGACACGGTCATAAAGAAGTTGAAAGAGAGAATTAAATCTCTAAGTGGAAAACAGAATGAGGATAAGATTATAAAAAGGACTTAGAAGAAATTGAAACTATAAATATTGAATTGGATCATAGGGTGACAAAGCTTATTGCTGAGAATGAGCATTTAAAACAGACCTATAAGAAACTTTATGACTCAATTAAACTAGCACGTATTCGATCAAAAGAACAATGTGATGATGTAATTAATCAAGTCAATCTAAAGTTTGTGGAAATTTTATTAATGCTAGTCTTCTTCATAAAAGTTTACTATGTATTACAGCTCTCAAGAATGATTTAAGGAAACTTAATGAAAAAGCTCTAGTTGATAATGACGTTACAAAACACCCTAGTGATCTAGAAATGCTTAAGATTGATGTGGAACCAATAACCCCTAAACTGTTGAATAAACAGGCAGCTCACTCTGCCTATATTAAGCACACTCAGGAAGAAGCTACCATTCTTAGGGATCTATTTGAACATGTTAAATCAAAATATTCACTAGATCAATCCTTAGAATCTGCCTGTAGGTATGCTAAACTAGTTCAAGAGTTGCTTACAAACATCAGTAAAACCATGTCTTAAGTGTGTACAATACTGATGGAAAATTAGAGGTGTGACCCCAAAGAACAAGGACAAAAGAGTTAGATTCACTGAGCCCGTCACATCCTCAGGATACACAATCACCAAAACAGCCTCTACATCAAACCTAGTTTCTAACAAACCTATGTTGTCTTCTACAGGAGTAAAACCGTCTACTAGTGCTAGCGGATCACAGCCTTCAGGCAATACAAAGAAAGATAAGATTCGGCAAACACCAAGTAGTACTCAGAAGAATAAAGTAGAAGCCCACCCTAGGAAAGTTAAATCTAGTTTGAAAAATAAAGATTGTGTTGTTCAACCTAAAGGAACTGCTCATGTGCAGCATTCCAAGCTTAATGCGAATTCTGAACTTAAATGTGTTAAGTGTAATGGTTGCATGCTTTCTGATAATCATGATTTGTGTGTTCTTGATTTTATCAATAATGTGAATGCTCGTAAAAAATCTAAATCTGTTAAGAAAAGTTCAAAGAGAAAAGTTTGGAAACCAATAGGAAAGGTGTTTACAAATATTGGATACATCTGGAGACCTACTGGTCGGACCTTCACTATAGTAGGAAATGCGTGCCCTTTAACTAGGATTACCACAACTACTGAAGTACCCCTTAGGAAACCAACTGCTCTAGAAAATGAAACACCTAAGCCTGTTGTAACATTGGTTTACTCAAGGAAACCTAGGAAATCTAAAACTAATGTTCCTGTTAGCAAATCTAAGGTTCTTAAATCTGTATCTGCTAACAAAAAGGAACCCAGTCAATATTGGGGATCTATAGTTTTCGATGTTCCATCTTCCTCTCTTGATGAATGCAGGTCGTCCAAATTGTTCTCTGGTATTTGGACTCCGGCTGCTCCAAGCATATGACCGGAGATCGCTCTCAGCTCACCAATTTCGTCAATAAGTTTTTGGGTACAGTCAAATTCGGAAATGATCACATGGAAAAGATTATGGGATATGGTGATTATCAGATTGGAAATGTTACGATCTCAAGGGTTTACTACGTGGAAGGACTTGGACATAACTTATTCTCCGTTGGACAATTCTGTGATTCGAACCTTGAAGTTGCTTTTCGTCAACACAAATGCTTCATAAGTAATCTAGAAGGTGTTGACCTATTGACTGGATCTCGAGGCAACAATATGTATACTCTGTCTCTTGGAGATATGATGGTGTCCTCTCTGGTATGTCTCTTGTCAAAGGCCTCAAAGACTAAGTCTTGGTTATGGCACCGACATTTATCTTATATGAACTTTGGTACTATCAACCATTTGGCTAGACATGGTCTTGTTCGAGGTCTCCCTAAGCTTAAATTCGAAAAGAACCATCTGTGTTCTGCTTGTTCTATGAGTAAAAGCAAGAAGAAACCCCACATGCATAAATCTGAAGACACCAATCAAGAAAAACTTTATCAGTTGCACATGGATCTTTGTGGACCAATGTGTGTCGCAAGCGTTAATGGAAAAAAGTACATCCTCGTCATCGTTGATGATTACTCTCGATTCACATGGGTTAAGTGCTTAAGGTCAAAAGATGAAGCTCTAGATTTCATAATCAAGTTTCTCAAGATGATCCAAGTGCGGCTTAAGACACATGTCTGACGCATCAGAACAGATAATGGAACTGAGTTTGTTAATCAAACATTGCGTGAATATTATGAGAAGGTTGACATCTCTTATGAAACATCGGTTGCTCGCTCTCCACGTCAAATTGGTGTCGTTGAAAGACGCAATCGTATGCTAATTGAAGCTGCCTGCACAATGTTAATTTATCCAAAAGCTCCGTTATTCTTATGGGCAGAAGCTGTGGCTACCGCATGTTACACCCAAAATCGTTCCATCGTACGTCTTCGTCATGGAAAAACACCATATGAGCTTTTACATGAAAAACCTCCCGACTTATCATTTTTCCATGTATTTGGTGCACTCTGCTATCCGACAAATGATAGTGAGAACTTGGGTAAGTTACAACCGAAAGCTGATATTGGTATTTTCATTGGCTATGCACCCGCAAAGAAAGCATTTCGAATGTACAACCGACGTACCAGACGAATCATTGAGACAATTCATGTAGATTTTTATGAGTTGACTGCGATGGCTTCTGAACACAGCAGTTCAGGACCCGCACTTCATGAAATGACTCCTGCAATAATTAGTTCAGGACTCGTGCCAAACCCTCCTCCTTTAACACCGTTTGTACCACCATCAAGAACAGATTAAGATATTTTGTTTCAACCGATGTTTGATGAATTACTCAATCCTCCACCTAGTGTTGATCACCCAGCCCCTGAAGTCGTTGCTCCAATTGATGAAGTAGCAGCTCCAGAACCCGTTGTATCAACCGGTTTACCTTCCTCAACTACAGTTGACCAAGATGCACCATCACCAAGTAACTCTCAAACAACACCCGATACCCAACCTCCCGTCATTCCTAACGATGTTGAAGAAGACAATCATGATATTGAAGTTGCACATATGGGTAATGATCCGTACTTTGGTATTCCAATTCCAGAAGTTCCTTCTGATCAATCTTCATCGTCGGATTCTATTCATACAAATGTGCCTCCCGATCACCAAATTTCTGAACACAATAACAAATGGACTAAGGATCATCCACTTGAAAATATAATCGGTGAACTCGCTAGACCAGTTTCCACAAGGCTGTAATTACATGAGCAAGCTCTTTTCTGTTACTACGATGCTTTCCTCACTGCTGTTGAACCCAAGACGTATAAAGATGCTTTGACTTAATCCTGTTGGATCAAAGCAATGCAAGAAGAGCTCAATGAGTTCAAACGCCTTGAAGTATGGGAGCTCGTACCCCGACTAGATAAAGTTATGGTTATTACTTTTAAGTGGATCTACAAAGTAAAGCTAGATGAACTGGGAGGTATTCTAAAGAACAAGGCTCGATTAGTGGCTCGTGGTTACCGTCAAGAAGAGGGAATTGATTTTGAAGAGTCTTTTGCTCCGGTTGCAAGATTAGAGGCTATAAGGATTTTTCTTGCATTTGCCGCTCACATGAACATGGTCGTCTACCAAATGGATGTCAAGACTGCGTTTCTGAATGGTAATTTGCAGAAAGAGGTTTATGTTAGCCAGCCAAATAGTTTTGTGGATCCAGATAACCCCAATCATGTGTACAAGCTAAAGAAAGCTCTTTATGGGTTGAAACAAGCTCTACGCGCATGGTATGACATGTTGTCTTCGTTCCTGATATCCCAAGACTTCTCCAAAGGCTCAGTGGATCCTACTCTGTTCATCCATAAGGAAAGTAAGGAATTACTTCTCGTACAAGTATATGTCGATGATATTATCTTTGCTGCATCCACACCTGAACTTTGTGACCTATTTGCTAAAATCATGTGTTCAAAATTTAAGATGTCAATGATGGGAAAAATCTCATTTTTCTTAGGATTACAGATTTTTCAAAATCCCAGAGGCATCTTTATTAACCAGTCAAAATATGCCCTTGAATCTTTAAAGAAATACGATTTTGATTCTTGTGACCCAATGGATACTCCCATGGTAGAGAAGTCCAAACTAAATGAGGATAAAGAAGGGAAAGCTGTTGATCCGTCACACTATCGTGGCATGATTGGCACCCTCCTTTATCTTACAGCCAGTAGACCTGACTTACAATTTGCTATATGCATGTGTGCCCGATATCAGGCTCGGCCTACCGAAAAGCACTTACATGCAGTCAAAAGGATCTTTCAGTATCTAAGAGGAACCATAAATCGGGGACTATGGTATCCGAAGGATTCTTTGATTTCTCTAACAGCATCTACAGATGCAGATCATGCTGGTTGTCAAGATACAAGACGTAGCACATCTGGTAGTATGCAGTTCTTGGGAGATAGACTTGTTAGCTGGTCATCAAAAAGGCAGAAAAGCATTGCGATATCTAGTATGGAAGCTGAATATATTGCTATGTTGGGATGTTGTGCTCAAATTCTTTGGATGAGATCACAGCTTATCGACTATGGCCTTAGATTCAATAAAATTCTAATGTATTGTGATAACAAAAGCGCTATTGCCTTAAGCTGCAACAATGTTCAACATTCCAGGTCGAAGCATATATACATCATATTTCACTTTATCAAGGAGCATGTTGAGAATGGGGTGATTGAACTTTACTTTATCAATACAGAGTATCAACTGGCAGACATCTTCACAAAAGCCCTCGCAAGAGAAAGAATTGAATTTCTTATCAACAAGCTGGGAATGCGGAGTTTTACGCCAGAAACTCTGAAACAATTGGCAGATGAAGTTGATGAATAGTGGTGGTACCTATTCAAATATCCTGTATCATATGTATATATTCTAACAAAAACCATAAAAACCAAAAAGATTTTTCATTTTTAGAAAACTTTTATAAAAACAAAATATAAAAATATAAAATCTTCAAAACCAAATAAAAAATTAAAAAATGAGAAAATATAAAAAGAGGTAATAATGGCATGTCTTCTGAAAATCGATAACATTTACGGTCTTAGAAATGTCATTCAATAATGATACGAGGCTGTAAATGAAGTTCGAGCAGAAGTTAAAATGTTTTCAAAACATGCCAAATGGCTTGCTATTATTTTAGATAGCAACCCGGTCATCATCTTAAAGGCAAGTATTTCAAAAAGAAAACTTGACCTCTCAACGGGAATTTATTCTCAGGCATGGTCTACTTTATGACCATGCAAAGGTTTGTGATTACTTTGCATCACAACCCGTGCTTCCAATATTTCCATAAGTGTACGTGTCAGTGCATTTATGTGTGACAATAAGAGAAATCTTATTTACAATTGGTGTTTGTTTTTCATGAATAAAAACATTGCTTCATCAGAAAAAGTTTTTCTAAGACATTTGACTTCTCAAACAACGACTACAGCTCTTTAAATAGAAAACGGGTCAGTGTTTGAGGGGGAGAAAATGTCAAATATCTTCTTCAGAAAGTCATTTGATAAAAGGGATAAAGGTTTTTAAACAATAACTAAACATCATTTTTTAAGAAAAGTTAATTAATTTTAGCTTATGTGTGCCTTACATGTTATTTGTTTAGGCCTTGAGTGAGAATATGGGCATGATTAAGTTGTTAGGTATATTAGTTAAAACTACAAGGACTTTATGTGTCTAAGTGTTAAACTTGGTATGCCTAAATATGTTTATAATTGAAAAATGGAAAAGTGATTAAACCTCAAGGGGCAGATGTGACAAAAACTTCATAAGTTTTATATCACACCCACCCCTCCCGTTTTCATTCACACACACACACCACATAAATATCTTTTTCCTTCCATCTCTATTCACTCGATCGTCACCTCCCTCCTCTCGATCTCTAGACCATTTTTTGCTTAAGGTATAATTACAACAATCTTCCTTACACCCTAATGATATCACATCTCGAAGGAATTACGTTTTTACAAGGTTTCAATTTTCAAAAACCCTAAAACTCAAATTAGGTTTCCTCAAAATTTAAACTGAATAAAAACGCTAATTAGTTGAGGGGTTTTGTTCATATAAGGGTGATAAAGACTCGTGTGATTCAGTTTTTCATAAAGATATCGTATGTATATGATTTGATTGATTCTATGTGACGAAAAAGTGGGTTGTTGAGTTTTAGTTGAAAAAGGGTTGTGGGTTTTGTGTTTAAAGTGTCAGTGAATGTATGTGTGCTTTGAATTCCAAATCTTGTGTGTTTGTTCGTACGCATAATTTGTTCTTCTAATGTGAAGTGCTCGTTTGTACTATTATTAATGAATATGTGAGTTTAAAAGATGCTAACATGTTATTGTGAATACCATGACACTAAATGACTGAATTTTGAGGTCGAAAAACGCTTGTTACTCGAATTAACATTTCAAATATTTAGACCAATCCGAATTCGCAGGACTAGACATATTCGAATTCGCAATTCATAGTGTTATTCGAATTCGCTGGTGACAATGTCATTCGAATTCGCAGGAGATAGTTTCAACCGAATTCGCAGTATGTCTTTAAAGCCCGAATTCGCAATGAGCCTTCAATATCTGAATTTGCAGATTACCTGTTGTGTCTGAATTCACAGTTTGATGTAGGATACGAATTCGTAGGAAGCCTTTAGTATTTGAATTCGCAGATTGAATGTAGTGTCTGAATTCACAGTTGGCAGGAGGGTCCGAATTTGCAGATACCATAAGGGCCCGAATTTGCAATATCACAGTGTGCCCAAATTCGCAAAACACTTTACCATCCTAATTTGCAATAACATTTAGAGTCTGAATTCATAGTTTTCACTTAAATAACCTGATTCAATCATGCTTAATGGATTCAAAATGGCTAATTATCGTAAACACTTAGATTCAAACCAAAAGGTGACTTAAAACTTGTGTTAGGTAGCAAATTTAAAATTTATTAACTTTGAAATCTAATCAAGTTAAAATTGGATTACTTCAACTAAGCCAATTTAAGTTCACTCTTTCAATGGTTATCCATCTAAATGTGTTATATGCAATAAGTGCCAATTCAGGGTCTCTTTATACAGTGACTATATAAACTTGGTTATATATAAACTGTATCGACTCTTTCTTAGCAGAATCATGAGTATCGCTATAGAACAACAACAAGCTTTGGACGATGCTCTTGTTCCAAGGGAACAACGTCTTACAATTGGAAGTTGAAACTACAGATTGAGCACAACATTCAAGGCCAAGGAACCTACCTTTCAAGTCGCTCTAGATGTTCTCACTCTCACTCCTTTTTATCCAGCCTTCTTGATCACTGCCAGTGTTCCTGCCATCTATATGCAGGAGTTTTAGGCTACAGTTACCTATCAAAAGCATCACATCAGATTTAAGATGAACAAGAAGAGCTATTCTTTTGATATAGAAACTTTCAAAAACATGCTTTTGATTTGTCCAAAACTTCCTGGACAGAAGTTTGTAGATCCTCCATTTGAAGAGGAAATACTAACCTTCATTAGAGAACTTGGCTACCATGGCAACATCAAATTACTCTCTGATGTCAAAGTTCATACGTTACCTCAACCTTGGAGAACTTTGGAACCATCATCAATAAGTGTCTTAGTGGTAAAGTAATCAGAATTGACACACTTCGTCTTTCTAGGGCTCAGATACTTTGGGGATTGTATCACCAGGAGAAAGTTGACTATGTTTACCTTCTTTGGGAAGGCCTAGTTTTCCAGATCGAAAACAAGGAGTCAAGAAAGAACAAATACATGTTTTACCCAAGATTCACAAAATTTATCATCAATCACTTCATGTCATAAGACAAATCCATTCCAAGAAGAAACAAGGTAGACTGGCACATGGCTAATGATGATCTTATTCTCACAACTATAAGATTCATTCCTCAGCATGAAGTTGTTCAAAGATACGGTTCCATTCTTCCAGACTATCTAACCAATCCAACAATGAAAGAATCTAAAGCGTACAAGACTTACCATGATCTTGCTACTGGAAAGGTGCAACCAAAACCGAAATATGTATGTCGATCTTCCAGAACAAAGTCTGATGAAGCACCTAAGCCTTCCTCTGGTAAAAGAGTCACAGCAATGGCTAAGGTAGCAAAGTCTAGAAAGAAAAAGCAAACAGCTCTTGGATTGGAAACTCTCTCAGACATAGCATTGACTGAGGCTGAGCAAATGAAACTGGACATTGAAAGAAGCAAAACACAACTGCACATCTCTCAACCCAGCGGTTCTGGTACACATGAAGGAACTGGTGTTACACCAGGGGTTCCCGATGTACCGACTTATGAATCTGATGATGAGAAAATCTCTTAGAAGTCTAGTGATGAAGAAGATGATGATGATGAAGCAAATGTAGGCAAAGACAAAGATGATCATGATCATGATGATGATGATGAACAGACTGAATCTGACAATGATGGTGAAGACTTTGTTCATCCTAAGTTTTTAACTCATGATGATGAAGCAAGGCAAGAAGAAGTAAATGAAGAAGATAGCTTTGATCCTAGGGTTCAAACACCTTCTCATGTTGAATCAACAGATGATGATAAAAGTGATGAAGAATTTCAAGGAGTGAATACAGAGGAAAAAGAGATGATTGAAGAGGCAACACATGAAGAGGACGAAGAGAATGAGCTATACAGGGACATGAACGTTAATCTAGAGGGAAGAGACATTGTGATGATGGATGCTCCATTGCCTAATGTTCAAGCAACTCAGGAAACAGAAGATACTCATGTGATACTCACTACTTCGATCAATCTTGAAGGTCAATAGCAGAGTTCTTCTGTGTCATCTGGCTTCGTGTCTAACATGCTCAACCCCAGACCAGATACATGTATTGACTCAATATTTAATTTTAACACTGAGGCAACGTCACTAGTAGATGTTCCGGTCATAACTATTGCTGAGCCACCTCTTGTGTTTGCAACAACTCTTCCTCCACCACCCACTCCTCTCATCATATATATGCAACAAACACCATTTCCCATACCAACAACAGCTCTAAGTACTTCTCTTCAAGACCTTCCAAACTTCAGTTCTTTATTCGGGTTCGACCATAGACTTCAAACTTTAGAAACCGACTTCTCTGAGTTCAAGCAAACGAACCAATTTGCTAAGGCAGTTTCTTCCATTCTTGACATTGTTGATGCATACCTTGCAAACAAGATGAATGAAGTCATCAAGACAGCTGTTCAATTGCAATCAGACAGACTCAGAGATGAAGCTCAAGCCGAAAATGAATACTTTCTCAATAAACTTGATGACAACATAAAGAAAATAATCAAGGACCAAGTCAAAGAATAAGTTAAGGCACAAGTCTCTAAGATTTTGCCAAGAATTGAAAAGATGGTAAATGAACAACTCAAAGCTGAGGTTATGACTCGTTCATCCACTGAATCTAAGACATCTCTTGATATAGCTGCTAACCTATCTGAATTAGAAATGAAGAAGATTCTCATTGAAAAGATAGAGATCAATAAGTCAATCCACAGATCTATTAAATAAAAGAATCTCTACAAGGCATTGGTTGAATCTTACGAAAGTGACAAGCTCATTCTTGACACTTATAGTGATACTGTCTCATTTAAAAGACGCATAGATGATGAGGATAAAGACAAAGAACCCTCTGTTGGATCAAACCGAGGGTCTAAGAAAAGATGAAGTGGAAAAGAACCAGAGTCAACCAGTGCTCCAAAGGAAAAGACATCCAAGACAACTGGCAAGTCAACTGATGGGTCTAAATCTCAACACAAGTCAGCTGGCGAGTCTGCTCATACAGAGGAGCCAATGCACACCTACAAGGATTTGGAAGAACCTGCACATTAGGAGTTTGATATAAGAGCTACTGAAGAACAATCTGATGAAGAGACATCTCAGCATCCTGATTGGTTTCAAAAACCAGCCAAGCATCCTACTCTAGGTCGTGATTGGAAAAAGACTTTACATGTTGTTCATGGACCAGTTCAACCTTGGTTAAGCAATCTGGTTCAGGAAGAAGGTCCTCGTGAATCATTTGATGAGCTTATGGATACTCCTCTGGACTTCTCAACATTTATGATGAATCGACTCAAAATTGATACATTAACACCTGAATTATTAGCCAGTCCAACATTTGAGCAGATGAAAGGTACATGCAAGAGCTTGGTTATGCTAGAATACTTCTTTGAAGAAGACTACAAGGCAACCACGGATCGAATGGATTGGGCACAACCCTAAAGGTCAGCAATATCCTCATGATCTGCAAAAGCCACTACCATTGATACCTAACTCTCGTGGTCGTCAAGTCATTCCATTTGATCACTTCATCAACAACGACCTTGCGTATCTATTTGGTGGTGTCTCCATCCGTACTTATTTAACTTCCGTCACAAAGACCAAGGCTGCAGATTATGGTCATATCAAATGGATTGAAGATTTGATCCCCAACATAATCTGGAGTGAAGTGCAGGTCAACTATGACAAGCATGCACTATAGGGAATTTCTCATTAGGGACGCAAACGTCAACAATTATATGGATTTGCTGCTAACAGGGAATCGGCTCATGATGTCTACTCCAAACGTAGAATCATTGCTGTCACAAAGCTTCAAATTGTAGAATGGCACGGCTACAAACATTTGGATTGGATCACCGTTCGTAAAGATGATGACAAGCTATATACATTCAAAGAAGGAGACTTCAAACGGCTTCACCTTCAAGATATCGAAGACATGTTGATTCTTCTTGTTCAAGGCAAGCTGACAAATCTCAATGTTGAAGATCATCTCTCCTTTGGTGTCTCTCTGATAATGTTTACAAGAAGTATCATCATCCAAAGGCGTGTTAAAGATCTTTAGTTAGGTATCGAAAGCTATCAAAAGAAGCTCAACATCACAAAGCCAGATACGTACAGATCTGATCTCAAACGCTGGGATTCCTGTACAGCATATTCCAATCCCAAAGGCTTCATCTATCAGAACAAAGATAAGAAGAACAAGTTGATGCGTATTGATGAACTCCACAAGTTTAGTGACGGTACACTCGATGATGTTCGAACTGCTCTTAATGATCATCTAAAAGGGATTAGGATGGAATATCTACCAAAGATAATATGGAGACAGAGTGATAGGGAACGAGCAAAAGCTATGATCCAGGCGATCGACAAACAGCTCAAGTCAAGGAGGATAATGAGAAGTTTGGAAAATTTTGTTGGTGGGAGACCGTACGAGGGTGACTTGCGACTGCTGCAAAGGACCATATGATGTCCTCATCATAATCAGGTCAAACCTTTTACATAATAATTAACTTGTAGAATTTTTATATATGTAGTGTAGATATTAAGGTGACATTAAGGAGTGCTCGAGTACAAAATTTTCAAGAATTTCTTAATAAATTCAAAAAATTTCAAATTAATGTACTCAGCACTGTCTTATAAACCCTCAAAAATTAAGGGAGAGCATTAAAATGTTCCTGTTCGATATTATGTAACATTTTGTCCCCGTACGTTTAATCAATTGATATCCAAAATATCAAGGGATTAACATTTTGGATAAGGGGAGAAAATGTGATTAATCTGAACCTAATTTGTATTGAAATGTGATCATATAAAATGGACTCAATGCACTCCACACTTAGCATGTACTACGATTACGATGCACATGTTAAGGGGGAGCTTTTAGTGATAATGAAAAACTCTCAAAGTGTAAATATTTTGATATTTATATCAAACACTTTGATTGAAAATTTTCAATGATTTCAAAGAAGTATTAAAGTCAACGAATTTCAAAGAAGTTTCTGTCACTCTGATACCGAACGTCGTTCTCGAAGTGACGAAGTGTTAAAGTTAAAGAATTTCAAGAAAGATGCAACATTAAAGCTTTTCAAGTCAACAAATCAAGAAAGGTATGAGCATGTCGGTCTAGAAGTCACAAGTTCACAAGATGGAAAAGTTAACAAGATGGCGAAACAAGATTATGCTTGGTTGATGATCTCACGGTGTTCAAGATCATATTCGAGACAAGTTAAGGAACAAGCTCAAGACCTAAAGTATATGTCACTACATCAAATCACAAGTTAATGATTGAAGCTAAAGACTATGAGCTCAAGACTAAAGTCGAAGCATAGTATGCTAAGTTTAAATTTTTGTAAATTGGAGTGACCTTCCTTAAGGGAAGATTGTTAGAAACAAGAAAAGTCTCGGTCACTTCCAATATTAACTAGTCAAAGCCCGTAGTTAGTCAATGTTTAGTTTATAAGCTAATATGGCCCAAAGGCCCATGGAAAGCCTTACTAGGCCTATGGCCTGCCACCCTTGATGTATAAATACCCTCTCCATGCCTTGGAGAGGGTGGTTGGTTGGTTGTATTCTCATTTTCTCTTAATGCATTTTATGTTCTCTACTTTCTCTCACTAGAAAAATATATCCTTCCTCCCACTTTCTCTTTCTAGTTCTTGGTTCATATATCAAAGATTACTTGTATTCTACATATGTGAAATAACATAATGTGAAGGATAGTAACATCAATTTTTTTGTGATTTTCATTATAGTATATTGACTTACGATGTGAATATTGTACATGAGTGTGAGAAACAACACAGAAAGATAGAAGTTTGGGTACTTTCCATGTGGTTAGGTTAATCCTATTAATGACGGCCGGTGGTGTAACCCAAACTAGCCACGCAACCATGTTTTTTTGTTCTTTCTTCAATGCAATAAAGTATGTGCACATTTAGGATTTGATCCTAAGAAATCTCATAAATTGCACTTTTAGATTTATAAGAACTTTTAACTTTTTTGTTAGTGTTACAATTTTTATGAATTTTGAATATTTTAAGGTTTCTTACTTATTTAATCCCTTTATATCTATGTCATTTGGAAGTTTATTTAGTATTTTTGTATCTACCAACAAACCTGTAATTTTCAAGTCTTATAGTATATTTTTTTGTTTTAAGTAGGGTTTTAGATTTAAACATTAAGGTTTGATAGATTAAAATACGTGCAGAAATAACAGGAAATAACTTATAACTTGCCCTTACATATGACATAGAATTTCATAAAACAAAATAATTTCAATGTGTGTATTAAAGTGCTTATGTATTTACTTTTTAGATGCACATCTATATGTAAGAAAAAAAATTGCTATCACTTTTCTTAATTATATAATTTCCATAATCTATTATTTCATATAAATTTTTAGAACTAGCCGCCCATCGGCGGGCCTTAAAGCTAGTATGTAAATATAACACACAATCACTTAATTGTACACCAACATTCTTGTCTATTTCACTTATGCATAAATAGCATACAATATCTTAATTATACACCTATTTGCGCATGTATTTCCTGTTCTTCTTCAGGTGAAACATTCATGTCTATTTCACTTATGTATATATATAACATTCTTTTAATTATACACCTATTTGTGCACGAACTTCCTATTCTTCTTAAGGGCCTTCGTTCATAAACCATTGATATATGTGGTTGAGGGTAAACATGTATGCCAACTAATGATTGATGCAATTCAATCATGTTGGTAGCGAAGCTAACTATATTTCTTTACTGATGGAACCTTATGAGCTAGTGGCCATAGAAGTCTTTAGATCAACTATGCAGGGAAGTAAGGATCTTCTTCGTTTTGGTATATCTGGAATAACTGCTTGCAGTAATTAAATGTAAATGACATGCACAACTCGGTTTCCATTGAGTCAGACATTTGCACTTAATCCACCTTTTGTTGTCAAAGAATGATGTACTTGAGCAAAAAAGCGTAAGATGTGGTCGCAACACGCTGACATATAAATGTCGCTTCACATTCGCAACACCATGTTTTTTGCTCGCCTCTCTAATACTGTGAGATCAAGACGGCCATTCGTACAACGCCTTAAAATGATAACTTAAAAAAGTTAGACTTTTATCAGGAATATACATGTAACCAGTTATTTTTGTACCGCAAATTTTAAAAACATGCTGCAACAAACAAATTAGTACCTGAGTTGGTGGACATGGGCATAAACAAAGCAGAATAATTCAAGTATATTTCCAGATTTTCTAGAAAAAGATCCAATTTTCGCGTAAACTTATAGTGTTACCTGAAACATTGTTCATTTTTGTATTTAGAACACGTACGGTATGTAAAACTAACATACCACTGAGAAACCGATGAATTGATTTTCTACAAAAGCATGTAAATAGATGATATGTAATACAAATAGCAAAGAAACTATAATGCAAATTAGCTGCAAAAAAACAACGTACAATATATAAAAAAACTAATTATATTCACCATCAAATGATTCGAGGCAACAATTTTTTTCCTTAATTATCAATTATATATAGCAATTGACTATTTTTTTACATATGATGCAAGATATAAAACATACAGTTATAAAACATGGCTACCATTCTAAAACGCCCCTTTCCTGACTTGACTAAAAATGCTAAAAATTGAAACTTTTTTTATATCATAGGGTAAAGGGTTACCCCGGTAAAAAAATTTAAAACCGATAAAAGTTTAAGTACAGATGGAATGTGGCTGGAATACCATATTAACCTCAAGCAAGAGCTTGATAGACACCTAAATAAAGTGCTTATGACATGTCATAAACACTCACTACTCTAGCAACCTACTCATAAGGAAAACTAGAGAAAAACACACCAACATGGCAAAACTAGACAAGTAAAGTCTTGGAAGCATCTGGAGCCGTGTAAGTAGCCCTCATTCTATTATTGCCTAACAGATTAGTAGTTTCATCATAGACAACCTCAACTTCTTCATCACTCTCCATATCATCCAAAGCATCATAAGGGTTGGATGTATAGATATTAGACGCGCTAGAATGATACTCAAGACCTCTATTCTTTGCAAAACCATAAGAATAAGAGGATGAAGGTACATTGGCAGCTTTAGAAAGCTTTTCCTTGGAAACCGAATGCATAATATTACCATCATTTGCCTTTTGCGGATTTCTATGTGACTTTGGATCGAATCTAACCTTTTTATTGATAGGCTGCCAAGTAGTCTTAACAACAGTAGAACCTATTTTACCACTTTTCTTTTTGGTAGCCACCGTTTGGGATTCTTCATTAGTCATAACAGTAGGAATGGTCGTTGCATTCTTGGGGCATTGATCATTCATATGACCAAATATTTTGCATTGTTCACAACAAGGTGGTTTCCATTCATATTCAACGCGTACCTTTTCCTTAGTAAAGCTTGTACCTTCAGGAAAAGGGATATTAATAGTAATACTATCTTTTAAAGCCTCATCCACTTTAATTTCAATCAAACATCGTGCAAAACTACTTCGACCCCACGACTCAATATACATCGAACTAGTAAAAGAATCAAGCATAATCGGCTTACCAAATTGAGACACAACGAGACTAATGCCATCCTCCAAAAATACTTGAATCGGAACATCACGAATCTTTACCCATACTAGAATGAGAGTTAACTCTTCTTTGCAAGGCCTTGTGTTCATCGTCCATTTATTTAGAATAATCGGGCTATTACGAATCATCCATTGTCCACTCTCAAAAACATCCTCGAGGCCTTTGATGGAGTCAAACTTAAAGAAGAAAAAACCTTTAGAGTTCATAATCAACCTAGTAAGCCTATATTTAGCCCAGTTATTACACACAAAATACTCCACAATCAAAAAAGTAATATGTCTACCAATAACGTAACCGTATAGAGTATTTTCAAGCCTACTACTAACCGTTTGGACAACATTCATCAGAATTGATAATTGAACCCCATTAAACACATTATCATACACCAAGTGATGAAAGTTCACTTTACCAGTACTAGGTTTTAATGAGGATGTTCCCGCTGCCCCTAAGTACGAAACCGGCTTTGTGATAGAAACTGACTTAACAATTGGTGTATCTTCTTTTAGACTAGTACCTTTGTTGATAGGCACATTAGTAGTACTTGTCACATCAGCCAAGAGTTTCTTCCACTCAGCCTTAATTTCCCCCATAGCGGCTTTCCACTAAACACTAGACATCCCTTTCTTATCTCGTCGTAATCACACGCCTCAATTTTCCTAGTAAGGACATCTAAGTCTTCAATCGATGAGAGTGGGACACCAAATAAAGAAACAATAGTGTTCTCATTAGATAAATTCGAGCCTATGTTCTTTTCGATAGATTACGTTGATTTATCAGCATCAAAAGAACCAGTAACATTGGAAGTAGTCTCATGTACCATATGAAGCACTTCTTCCATGTTGTTATCTCCATTTAAATCCTCACCATTCATTGGATAACTACGCACAGTATCCGGTTGTGATACATCCGCCATCATAATAGGCTCGGCTTGATCAGTTTAAGGCTTGATGACCATTCAAACGTTTACTGGATCTCATCCTCTTACCCGTACCTTTACCACCCCCTCCCATCTTCCATACACAGAAACTCAAGTGACAACACGAAGCACAACGTCTAACCTTCAAAACCAAAAACCCTAAATAAATTAGGGTTTAAGATCAACGTACATAAATCGACTAACCTCTTGACATAGTTAGGGATCCACAAGAATGATTAAAAAGAGAATAATATGTGTGAAACCATAAAAATATAGAAACTACAAAATGTAACACCCCCAAAAATCACTTACAACGCAGCGGAATACCAAATGGGGTGTTACTTCGTAATACACAGCAATAGATACAAGAGAACGACCTCTAGGTGTCGTTTGAATAATAACATTTGTTGATTCAATAAAAATCTGAATTTAATAATACATTTGTCCCATAATTTGCATCACAATGAAAAGCTTGAATGTAAAGACTCCAATGCACATCAAATAGTCCAAGCATCTAATTCACCTGAGAAAAACATGCTTAAAAGTGTCAACATTAAAGTTGGTGAGTTCATAGATTAGTTTAAATATGAATGAAATCCACTGTGTCATCACAGTACCATGTAAAAAATCCCAAAGATTTATAAAGAATGCACGACACATTTTATGTCACCAAAAGTACCAATCTTATCCTAAAGATTTATAAAGAATGCATGACCAATTTAATGTCACCAAAAGTGTTTCAAGTATGTATTGCCATTTTATTCAAGGCAACGTAAATATCCATGTGAGTATAAAACAATGTTTACGATTACTCTAAGCTCATGAAACTGAAGCTAATAATTCATGTAAGAATTCTTATGTATTTGTTGGGGGCCCTGTAGTCCCCATGTGATACAACGTGATCCGATATGTTATAACGTTCGTTCCCAGTGATAGCTAATCACCCGAACGGGGGTTGTCAATCCCGAATAGATCTATTAAATAACATGCGCGCAGACAACATGCTATAACGTTCGTTTGCCGAGTGATAGAGAATCACCCGAACGGGGATTATCAATCCCAAATAGATCTATTTTATAACATTCGCGCTCACCCTCCAAGTGATTTACAGTTCATGACGCTTTGACGTAGACTTGTATGTACCCATCACAAGTGTCCCCTCCAAGAACAACCGGGCAGTGATTTAAAATAATGTGTTCCCCTTATGGGTGTTCCCTCCAAGAACACCCGGGCAGTAATACAAATAATGTGTTCCCATCATGGGTGTTCCCTCCAAGAACACCCGGGCAGGAATACAAATAATGTGTTCCCATCATGGGTGTTCCCTCCAAGAACACCCGGGCAGTAATGATTTTTGGCCCCGCAGGCGCCAATCCAATCGTAATCCGATAATCATTTCGAATGTAAAGTATGTATTTGTGACCAAAGTTGAAGTCAAATAATGTAAATGAGTATGCAACCAATTTGTAATCAACCATGTAAACGCATTTGCAAATGATAAGTGTAGAATACACATATCTATTTATGCTTAAAATAACCCAAATAAACCCAAAACGGATCAAAAATGGCAACGTGTTTCGCCGGAAGGCTGAAACGGGCTCGAAAGTGCTCGAATGGTTTAATTAATAACCTGCCAGATTTAATATATTAAAAATAACTTATTTTCTATTAAAGTGTATATTCCGATTTCGATCCAGTTTCTTCGTTATTTGAACTTAAAAGTCCCGTTTTATATCAAAACATCCGTAAAATTATAATTTGTTATATTTTGTAAATCAAAATATAATTTATCAACATCTCGATTCCCGAATCTTATGTTTCGATTTTGATATTTATTATTCGGTATAAAAGGTGTAAATGTCCATTTTTGGTCAATCTCGTCTCAGTTATATCCAATATCACTTATACATTGTATATCAGTCTCGTTTCAATATTATATCGTATTTTATCTTAGGACCGCGACAATATAATATTTTTTCTTAACATTATATATATATTTCAATTAATGAAACAATTTATTATAATTTTCGGGGGGGGTAGGAGTTAACTTAAACTCACTTTATTTCGGTGTCAACACACTCAAACGCACGCACCCCGGCTGATGGACAGCCAAACGCACAAACGTCCGTCAAAATATAATTTGTTATATTTTATAAACTAAAGTCTAACTTATCAAAGTCTCGAATTCCGAATCCCACGTTCTATTTTCTGATTTAAATTACTCATTATATAAAGGCACTAAAGTCTATTTTTAGTCCAATTCTCGTCTAAAGCATATCTAATACTGCTTATACATTAATATAAGTCCCGTTTTAATATTTATTTCATATTTTAACTAGACCGCGCAAGTTCTAATATTTTTCATCACATTATATATAAATCGATTAAATGAAACAATTTATATATTTTCGCGTTAACTAAACTCACTTTATTTTGGTGTCAACACACTCAAACGCGACGCACCCCGGCTGATGGACAGCCAAACGCACCCTTGTGCGTGGCTGTTAAGCCAAACGCACCCTTAGGCTATTTTGACAGCCAAACGCACCCTTGTGCGTTTCTGTCTAAACCAAACGCACCCGGCTGTGAACCACACAACCCCACACGAACACCCTTTTTCAGGTCTACCCGGACCCACAAACCCGGCTGTCCAACCCGACACAACAATCCTTCCGCCCCCGGCTGTCCCGTTGTTTGACAGCCAACCCGACTCATTCCCGCTGTCCCGACCCAACTCACAAACAAATCCCATACTCACCCCGGCTGTCCCACAGCCCGACCCGACCCCGGCTGTCCCACAGCCCAAAAGAACGCACACCCCCCCTCTCTCGGCTGTTGACAGCCAAACACGACATCCCTACGTGATGTTGTTCTTCGCACGAACCAAACCAAACGCACCTTTTTCGGTGGTAAACCCACACCGCACGCACCCCTTGGCTTCTATAAACAAATCCAAACATCCACTCGTTTCTCTAAACGAAACCAAACGCATCCCTTATTGATTTGTTAACCCACGAAACCCGACACGAACCAACAAACAAACATCTCTTGGTTGCTATTAAACCCACGCACCCTACGCGGGTCGTGGTGGTGATATGGTGATGGTGTTGGTTGTGGTGGCGTCAGTGGGTGGTGGAGGTGGTGGTGTTATGGTGGCGAGTGGAGGAGAGTGAGGTGGTGGGTCGTATAGATCCGGAGATGGGGATCATTCTTGGAGTTGGCCGGAAAAGTCCGCCGGAAAACTTTTCCGGCGGCGGCGACGAGGTGGCAGTGGTGGCCGGCGACTGGGAGGGGCGGCCGGAATTTTGGAGAGGGAGAGAGAGGATTTAGAAGAGAGTGTGTGTTTATTTTTTGTGTGTGTATAAATGAGAGATGAAATGAAATTTTAATATAAGTTTTATATATATATATATATTAAAAGTGACAAGTTGTTATAGTTGAGGGTTTAAAGCGTAACATTTTTATTATAGTTTTGACAAAAGTGGTTCGGGACTCATTTGAGCGACTTAACGGATGATTGAACGCACGAAACTTGCGCCATTGTTTTTCAAATCATTTTTCTGATAAAAATGAGTATTTATTTGATAATATTTCAGAAATATTTTATAACATTTAATAAAATATCTGTTATTCCTTTTATGAACTGGTTTCGCTTCGTCCGAAATAAAAATGGATTTCAACTCGAATAGTCACGTTTTCAAAAACGCTTTTAATTAAAAATGATGAATAATTTATTTAATATTTTTATTAAATAAATACTGATAACTAAAAACAAATTTAATTGTTTTTGTGTGTCCGCGTTGTATATTGTTCGAATAATATTTGCGGTGCTGTTTTAGCCCTTTTTGGCTCGTTTCCAGGTCTCGGGCAAAACTAAAAAGTTGTCAGGAATGTCATTCCATGTCAAATTGCTTTAGAGTCCGAGTCGTGAAAACGTGATTTAGATGATCGTTCTTATAAGTCAAGCCAGACCCAAAAAGTCAAAGATTGACATCGTCATTCTAAATTCAAAAATTCTCGGATGTTACACAAAACCCTAAAGTGCGATCGCAAAAAACCCTAAAGTGCGATCGCAAAAAACCCTAAAGAAGAATAATAAATCGATCCAGAAACCCTAAGATCTGAATAAATAGAAGTTTATACTAAAACGTAAATGTTATAAAGATTTAGAAGGAGAGGATCGATCGATTTTAACAAAGCAGGGAAAAAGGAATTCGTTTTTTTGTTGCCATTTAAAAAAATAAAACTTTTCACGCAAACGACATGACCCAAATCTGACCTTCTGTTACTCCTTTATAAACTGACAACAATCTACCCAAATCAGCCCATGAGACTAATTTTACATGAAACTAGACGCAATTACCTTTAAAACGGCGGGTGGCACGACTTCTAACTCCTTACAATTTAATTTATACAAAATAAACAAGATACAATAAAAACCGACAAAAGCCATTGCAGTTTCTTGGTCGCGGGTTAGCCCCTTAGCTGGTGGCTACTGGGCCTCAGTGAACCCACGGCCGCCCGGTTGAGGTCCCCGACCGGAGGTCGAAGGCCTCTGGCCTGCACAAACTCACCCAGTTTGCCTTTTTGACCCTTAACTCGACTCTTGAAACTCGACATAATAAAAGAACTTCCAGAATACATTTAGACATCATATTAAACCATTTCCATGACATTGGTGGTCTAACAACCCATGAACATGTACTTTACGGGGTTTGCCAAACACCTGTTTTGACCCTTTTTTACCCAATTACATAAACCACACATAAGACCTTTATTCTAAAACAAAGATATGGACTTGAACACTTGACAACCACATTTATAATTCATTTTAAGACACTTAAACCTTCAACTTGGGGGGTTCAACATGTTTGAGCTCAGCATCTACACTAACTTCATATGCATACTCTATATATATCCAAATCCCGAGCTTCCACTTCTATACGTTTATCAAGGCTATACCTTCATCACATATAAACCTACAAAAAATGGTAAACAACTAAACAGTAAGTGAAACGCTTAGTAAGTAAATAGGCAATAATACAACATCATATATCAAGTAATCATATAAGCATCATTTGTCTCCACATTAATCCATAAGACTACTTTTCACCAATACTTGCACATCACACTTGATACATATATAATTTAAACATACATACTTCATGCGTACCTTACATTAGTCACAAATAGACTTACCCACACTCTTGGCTAGTTTTACCAAACTAGCCTCAATCTACTCTTAATCCAAACATACTAAGACAAGGCCTCGTAACCCTTCATTGACATCATCTATATAACACATATATGATAAAATCAATATAACCTCATATCATAACCAATTTACTTACCTTATCTCCAAGGCTAAGTTTATCAATACACCTTCATCCTCTTCTAATTCTTGCATTATAAGCCATAATTAACACATACATACATTAATACATTAAGACGATACATAATAAGGGTTTATATAACCCATTAACATATCCTACATCATTTCTTAACATCACATGATCATACCTTGATCATAATATAAAAACCCCCCTATGGAAACTAGAAGGGAGGTGAATAGTTTACAGGTTAATTGGCATTTTAAAAGTTTCCTTCTAAAATTGTTAGATTCGAGTATATGTTCAATCAATCAACAATATGAACCAATCAAGATAACTATCTAATTGTAATAACTACACAAACAATATAAAGAGATATAGGAAAGAACGATCAAACCAAGACACCATGATTTATAATGGTTCCGCTACAAAGCTCTTCTTCGCCCAACTTCACTCCCCGAGTATCTGACTCGATATTTCACTATGTCAACAAGCTCCCTTCAGGCAAAGAAAACTGTTTACACGTCGCTTATGTTATTTTCCGACACTAAGCTAAATGTCGAGTCCTAATCTTAGCTAGAACCAATCTACCACATACACAAGTACTACCCAATCACAAGATCTACACTATCGGATTTACACACAATCCGATTTACACAATGACACAAGATAATCAAAATAGAGTTTTGAATCTTAGAAGAAAAGAGGAGAAATCACTAATCTGTAATACTTTGTTTCTTAGCGAATATGAGTGTTCTTCTCTTGCACTTGATTGAAGAAGGAAGAAGATAGAAAATGAGATATGATCACTTGAAACAAGATTAAACTATGTTAGTGATCAAGATGTTTAGTGAAAGAAAGAAGGTTTTGAGAGAGAAAGAGGACTGAAAAAATCGTGCAAAGTGTAACATCCGAGAATTTTTGGAATTTTAAAGGAGATATAAGTTATTCCTAGGTTGACTTATCAAAAACGAGCAGCTAAATCACGTTTTCATTATTCGGATTCTAAAGCAATTTGATGTAAAACGACATTCCTGACAACTTTTTAGTTTTGACCAAGACCCGAAAACAGTCAGAAGGT